>NWSH02000517.1:3345934-3356627 GCA_002382865.2 Heliothis virescens
CCATCGCATCAAAAGTTACAGCAAGTATTCCGAATATCCTTCAATATGTCATTCTTTGACCTTTTTTCAAACGAAGATATTACTCCAAAAAAAGTAGTACTGCCACTATCTATCCATGGTTCCTTATTGGAAATTTTGTGTAGATTTCAAAACTCAGCTTAGATTTTCTATTCGATCATTATTTACAGAGTTATTGATAAACAAAGAGAACGAGATCGTTTTTGCTTTGATTGACAATAATTCCTTGGAAAATCATCGTACAAACTAACCGGTTACATCAAATGAAAGCGCATAAAATTTTCAAAAAAAGCTTTGGAGTGAGATAAAGAAAAAAAAATTGTTTATGAACTTGTAGCTTCCCGAAGTTGAAAAAAATTCTGTAATTTTTTTCTTTCCCTGATTTCTTTAGTGTTATTCCAAAACTAGTGATTTAAAAAAAGAATCATGGATATATTTGAAAACTAGAATCTTGAATCTATAATTTCCTGGATTTCTTTTTGCTGTACGATCATTTTCCTTGGAGATACAGCTTCTTGAAAATCCCATAAGAAAATCGTCCATGGAAAAATATCCTTAAATTTTTGTGAGTAGTGTAGTAAATGTAGAAATGACATACAGAAGAGAAATACTGTATGATTAGCCTGTATGTGCCGTGATAGATTCACTGCTTGAATAAATTTATTTTCCTTGTGCAAATGGTACTGTTATATCACATTACTATACAGGTATAGCATACTTATGTCTGAAATGTATGTCTTTAACCAATTTTCTGTGTTACCTAAGTGTGGTAGAAGTCTGGTTGATTTTGCCTAGTACACGGGACAGCAATTCAGCTTCCGTTTGCTTCACATCACCACCAAGAGCTTGAGCTACATCACTTGCTGCTTTTGTGATGCTCTCCTCTGAAAACACAATGATAAATTCTTTTATTTAAGGATTCAAAAACACTGTAGCAGGAAATGAAACTGCAGTATATTTTGTAATATGAATCTATGTTGAAAGATGAATATAAAAAAAGCATACCATGCAGGGAAGTCTCAAATCATGTAACGAATTGTACGAAATACTCAAAACTAAATGATTTTCAGAGATAAACCACTGGTATAATGGCTAGTACACATTAATACATACAAGTTTTTTGTAACATTTAACTCTTGTTCACTCATACCTATTTTCTCCTTCGTGATTTGAGTTCCATCTCCCTTTTTCCTTCTCTCTATCGTAGGCGCAGTCGCGAACTGCTTGTATTCACTCTCCTTTATTTTAGGTTCAGCTAGCATCAACTTTAGCAGCTCCTGAATCTTTTCCGTAGCATTTTCTGAAGACTTCTGTGGTTCTGCTGGCGCTGCCTTAGATTCAGGTGCTTTCCCATCACTGTCTGAAGGTTTGTCTGCAAGACATCTTACTATAAGCCGAAAGTCTTTTCTGAATCGAAGCCTGAAATGAATACGAAAGGAATTTGAATAACAAACAAAGTTGATACTAACGAAATATGTTCACAGAAAAATGCCTCAACTACAATATTATTAATCATGTACCTGGTTAGCATCTTTTTGAGCTAAACGAGTAGATAAATATTAAATTAAACACAATATCAATGAGATGCACTGTTTTTGAGGTTATGAATTCTTCTGTCGTTCCAATTCAACCAAAATGACACTTCAAAATGTCAAATTTCTTATGATTCAAAATCGGATATCTGAAGTGAAACGGAATGTTTTTAGCACTTGCATGGCTACATTACCAACAAAACATGCTGCGCCTGTTCCAAATAAATTGGGATAAGGGTATGAAAATGATGATTATGCCTACATTTACTTTTAATACTTTACTCTTTTATCGGTACCCCGCGTGGCATAGATGGACAGAGGTTTGTTTAGGTATATTTTTCTCTAATAGGTACCTGATTTTTCCAAGATTAATTTGAACTAGCTGAGTCAGAGCTGAAAACCTAAGCATAAACTTATTATTTTAATATTTTTCTTTATCAGCGTACTGTCCTCGAACTTCTACGAATGATCTAAATAGGTTTATATAATTATGTTATAGTTAATTATACGTATGTACATTACATACATAGTTTGCTCATCATATTGACTTCACACAAAGGATTACTGATTTGATTACCTACCTGCTAGTTTTTCTAGAAGACATTCCATATTATGTCATAATTATGATAATCGTTGCAAATGAAGCACGATCTCTATGTATTCATTGTATCACGATATAATTAGTACCTACAGGTTTTAGTATTAATTATTAATTAACAAAAGGAAATATGCAAGTTCCAAGTTAATAAAATCTGTATTTTGTATTTTTTCCAGCGGTTTATTAGGACAGGGAGATAAAAGATACAAAGTTTACTGGCAAGGCACCATATGGCACATTTATTTGTGGACGGGAGAAATCTCCAAATTATTATTAAACACAAAGACATATTATCACATATTCCAAATAAGCTTAAGTAGACAATGAAAGAAATTTTTGAACAAAACGAAAATTAAGAAATCATACATATTCAATTAATTCTTAACAACATCACATTTTTACATAAAAAAAAAACTTATAATTAAATAATTACTCAGTGTAATTACAAATGTGTGTTTTTATCACTTGTGACACACAAAACAAAACTTAGTTTCATTTTCACACTATGTCTACTTTTAGATTCATTTATGAACCCATTGAAGCTCGGAATATACGAGATTTAAAAATTAACATCGTACATCGACATTTCTACACACAACAATTAATCCTACTTTTTCAAACAAAATTCGTTTGTGTACTTGAGTCCTTTACATAATTATAGCTAACTTAAATGCGATGAGTTATAATTTCGAAAACTACTGGAAATGTATTTGCAAATTGACTTCACTAGAGTTACTATTCTTTACTACTGTATTCTTTTAAATATTTTTACTAAGAAAATCTATAATTGATGGCTTTACGTTATACATAAACAAACACAAAATACTATATCCTATTCTACATAGAGGTTCTAATAACTGTTGTTTCCATTTTCAAAACAAATAATCCAAAGCTTAGACTTCTACTGGGTTTATAAGGCACAATAAATAGCAGCTTTAGCTACTTGTAATTGACTGTATACATTAACTTATAACTAATATCAGCACCAACTGGGTATTATGACAGGATTAGAATAATCCAGAAACCAATGCGTCAGAGGGAAAGCCTAGTTGTCTCTCTCTTTCGCTCGGTTTGTGGATTATTATACCGTGTCTGTGGCCCATAAAATTAACGAAAGACTTGATAAATGCCATGTTATAGCAATTTTTTATTGTGCATACAATAACATCATGTTGTTTAAAGTTCTGGATAAAAACACATCATCATCAGCCTCTGTCTCCATTGCAGGGCATATGCCTTTTCTTCCATGGAGAAGTATAAACACATTAACGATAAATAACAAATAAGTATAGATTGTGAGGTCTCTAATTATTATAATTGTAGTGTATAGAAGGTAATTGAAGTGTTGTTTTTATCCAGAATAGTTTTAAGTCATGAAGGTTAGTGTATGTTGCCGGCATTCTATCTGCGGTGAATACCAAACATTGGTAACTTACGACTATACTAACTCTAATACTCAGCATTAATATTGCATAAAAACTAAACTACAAATTGTATAATTACGTGTCAAAATCAATGCAAAAAAATGCTTTTGAGCAATAAGTTTTAAGTAGTTGTCGAAACTAATGGCAGTGATAATTTATCACACCCCACTAAACTACGCGAAAATTATGCAAACAGTAACTAATGAGACAGTCGTTAATTTACGTACAGGACTAAATATTAGGCCGAGTAATATTTAGTACGTAGTTTAACTTAATTAAAGGTTATTACTTGTAATTTAGTACGTAATGTAACAGTCTATGAAATTGCGAATTTACTTTTTCAGATTCTTATTTTGAATAATGGAGCAAGCATGAGCCAAATCTCATTTAGTTTGGAATTACACTTCGAAACATATTACAACTTGGTATTCCCATTATTCGGTCCTCATTAATTCCCCGGCAATGACCTCTTAGCCATATTCAGACCTAGAAAAAATACCCCCACTACTGTGGTAAGGTTTCCACTGTTTGCGTAACTCCTGACTCACAGTTGAACGCTCGGGGCTTCAAAGTTTCCTTACCTTAACTAATTCACAGCCTATTAGGAACTAAGTTTGACGAAGCCGAAGTAGCTGTACCCGGGTCGGAGCCATACTGTTCGGTTTGGTTCTCTTTGGGCAATGTTGACGGTGTCTCCTTTGTACAGCCTGGCTACGGTTTGAACGGAGCATGACATTTGCGACTTGCTCAGTGAACGCTTGCTGGAATCGTCACCGGTCGCGCAAGTGGATAGTAAACGAGGCTCCTTGCCGGTTTGTCGCGCCCAAACGAAGAAGCAGTTCGGAGATTGCGATAGGTACACCACCTGGGGAAGAGAGAAGTTTTGGTTATTATGGTGCCTCGTAGAGATAGCTTAAGATCTAGAGATAAGATAGATGGTTATAAAGAAGAATAAGCTCTCTTTATAAATGTAGTTACGCGTAGAAACCGATTATATGCAAATAATAACAGAATATAATTTACAAAATCACTAATAAATAAATTGTGACGTAGGAAACCACAGTCTTACGTTGTTCTGATAAATGTGTAGGTACATATTAGAATTCCCCACAACTTTGCGGTATTATAAGCCACTCCTAATGTCCTCTTTTTACGATTACGAATAAGGAATATATTTTACAAAAATAATAATTATGTCCTAATAATTGTATATGGTTGATGTATGATTGTATCAGTATGTTTGTTACTCTTCCACAGTGAACTACTAGATGGATTTTGATGAAACTTGGCAGTACCTTATATAATCAGAATAACATATATGCTATATAATTTACCCATAAATGGAAAGTACTTTCTTCAGGACGCAGGCGAAACCGCATGAGAAAGTTAGTACATGATACAGTAACGTAACTTTGATATGAGTCATATTTAAACAGTGGGTTGAACTACATTTAAGGTTTTATATAATTTTTTATATAATTTAAGGTTTTGTATAAGTTAGATATTACTCTTAAAGATCAAGTACTGTATTGTTTGAATTATGTGTAAAAACAGGCTGTAATTCGCGGTTAAACCATTATGTATTTCACGCGTCTAAAATCCTTTCAAATGACCTATTACATGAAATTAATTAGATAAAAGTATTTTCCCCCTTTATTATACATATACCTCTTTTGGAATACGTAATAAATTATTTCATACATAGTGGTTGGGGTAGGCAGCTTTTAAATATATTGTACATTGTATTACAGTTAATCACACTATTTTTCTGTCCAAAATTTTCCCTAATAAAGAGACCTACCGCCTTACTCATGATGTTAGTACAGACGATAGCAGTTCAACCTACCCGAACCTGCAAAATTTTAACATAAACCTTCCACTATTGTGATAAGGTTGAAAATCTATTTAAATGTGACAGATTGTGGTGACTCTGTGGTGCCTCTACCAATTACATGAACGGTTTTATAGGAATAAATAATTTAAATAAAATTATAATTTTAATAAAATACAATTGAATTACTGTAGTACTTTTTTAGAGACTGACTATACCAATACATATAGTCCGATAAAATCGATAAGCTTGCTTATCATTTAGAATGTAAATATCAATGACCCATAATATTGCGTAAGTATACCACAGACGTAACTATTATGCTAGTATGTCTCTTTAAGAAAGACTATAACTAAGACAATTTTTTCATAGTAGACGAAAAAAATATGCAATATTAAATCTTCTACAAATCATACACCAAACATATTTTAAGCCGACTGCTAAGAAGGGTTATGCTTTTATATGTAGTGCATGCGTAGTTTACGAAATTATTGATTTTACACATTATTAAATTATAATGTGAAGTAAGAGTATTAAAAAAATGCTTTTCTTTCAATTAAATCAATTACCCGTAAATTGATTGATTGATTGATAAAATAACACCCTTTAGATATTACGTTACAATTTAAACAAATGAACAAACAATGAAATTCTACTTATAAGCAGAACTCAGAAGCCTGAAGTATTAATTCGCAATCGTGCCACTTAGTAATAAAATCCCGGCCACCTACATAACTTATTAAACGGCACTAAGAAAAAAAGGTCAAGAGTAGATTTCCTTATATCTCGTAACTCGATAAGCACGCAGTGATACATACCTGGGCATAGACTAAGTATAAGCCGCCTTCTTTAATTGTCACGTAATTGGAGTTCAGCTCGATTTTGTCTTCGCTGTTCTTTGATGAGACTTCTTCGTCGCGTACCCAAGGACCCATGATAGCTGTGGACAAAGATAATTAACTGTTAGGAAAGGCTTTTGAGTAGGAAGAGCTCGTCGCTAATTCAAAGCCGTGCGGAGCGATCACAAAGTTCGTGGATGGGTGATCATCTGGTCATAACAAGTTCTTCCGTGTTTCGGAAGGCACGATAAACTGATAGGTCCCGGCTGTCATTTCACCATCTTTGGCAGTCGTTACGGGTAGTCAGAAGCCAGAAAGTCTGACAACCAGTCTTATCAATGAATGGGTATCGGGTTGCCCGGGTAACTGGGTTGTGGAGGTTAGACAGGCAGTCGCGCTATGTAATAGACTGGTTCTCAGCTGCATCAAGTTAGACTGGAAGCCGACCCCATGGTAGGGAAAAGGCTAGGCAGATGGACGGGTTGATACTTTGATCTCACAAAAAACATTGTTAGTTTTCAAAATCAGCAAAAATTTTTAAGGATGCCAAGTATGTTATTATACTGGGAAAAAAATGTATGTATGTCTGTGATACATTATAACGTCATTAGGTTAACAGTTCTATATAACGGTTTCAGCTTACGAGTAGAGGCATAAAGCCTTTAAAAAAAAAACAGACATAATAAAAAGATAGTTCAATATCCCTATTGTCGTCCAGGTAACGCACACTTTCTAATATTTATCTCATGTTATCGTTTTGCGTTTCAAAATAATGTACAAAAATATCGCGGTTTCGATAGTAACGATAATAAACGGTGACACATTGTACCCTACTGACACAGTTCTTGATCTTTTCTAAGTGCGCAGGCGCTTGTTGATAAGCAACTAACACTTTTGGATAGTCGGCCAGTATGCAAATAATTGGCGTTGATATTATTTTCTTGTGGGAAAAAAATATAAATAAATTAATTATAACGCTTCCTATTCGAAATTCTGAGACTTTAGATAGCGAAATACAAATCAGCGTATAATGTAGTATTTGGCGAAAGAACTTGTTTGTATAATTTATTATCTACTATTGGCTATAGTAACGTAGGTTTCCCAAGCTAGAGAATATTAAATACCAATACAAAAAACCTTGATATTGTTAAATATAAAGGCTTTGAATATTAATTTCATTCAGTCATTTAGACATTGAGACATTTTACGAAATGATATTTTAATGCTTAAAGAACGTTGACACGTTAAAAATTTAAAAAGCTTTTATGTATGTAGTTACGGTGCAAACCATTGAATTCTTTTGGTTGCATTGGAGAGCATATCATAAAATTCGTATGACCTGTGTGAACTCCACATTTGGTTAAAAAGGTTTAAAACAAATGAGGCAGGAAATTAAATAAATGTCTTTCGCTGGTATCGCTTACAAAAAAATTATTATAAAAATAACAGTGTATGAAAATACCAATTATTGTGTTATTATTTGAATAAAAATACTTGTTACATACAAGATATGAAGCTCTATACTAAGTTAACTTTTTGGCAGAAATTAAAGGAAAAAAACATTAACTGCCAGTTTTAGCTTGTCCTTAAATATTATCTCTAATGTTATATTGATATTTGCATAATTATCACAAGTATTTTTAACATTTTTACGCTATCAGAAGGAAGATAAATTTCCTATATCGTAACAGATAAAACAAAAAAGAGGACAGTGAGTTTAGATATAACATGTCACTTTCTCTATGATTGAATTTGTTTTACGAATATGCAACGCCATATTTATACGGCCAGTTACACAGATTCCAAGTAAAGTGGCCACAATTAAAAACATTTCTATGGCAGTATCTGTCAGGTATTTTATTTACCTGTATAACTTGCCCTAAACCTAGTAATTGATTTTTAGTGAGATAATTAACGTTGTTTAAGTTTAAGCTTATGTATTTATGTATGTAATTAGGTAAGCTGACTGTTCATTATACTCCCACGTTGAAAAGGTAGTAGCTTTATATTCAACCTCCTTTAGGATAAATGAACTACTTTCAAGACCAATAAGGTTGACAATAAGGCGGACTTTAGTTAAACTTTATTCGATCATTTTAAACAACAGTCACGAAGTTTGAGATAATCAAGGCTTAATAAGAAACTTTACTAAGTAGTATTTTATTCCAATGGTTTATGCCTAATATTCTAAAAGACTTAATATATTTTCCGTATTTGTCATAAATTCATAATTATAAGTACCTAAATAGTAATGTTTATTACAAAACAATTATATTATAAAATTGAATAACACAGTAAATGATGATTTCTAATACGGCTAGGCATTTGCAGGAAACTAGCTGTATTTCAGTAAATCAACTAAACTAAGCGTAATCTTTATTTCATTTCATAAGCTTATTCAATAGTGAATTATGCAAAAATAAAAAATATATATTCCCGGGGGAACCTATAACACTATTCCCGGGGGTCCATAATCGTAGCGACAAGTTCCTATGACGCAGTATTGCCAGGACGAAAAATATTTTAGAATATTGCCATGTTTAGGATAAACTTACAAATGTGAGTAAAATAATTTTCTATATTGTTGAGATTAATATTTCGTTCATTATTATTAACCAATCCAAGTAATAGTGACGTGGGCCACTTGTCTGATACTTAACAATTGTATCACATTTGCTTGATAGCAATTCCAATTACCCTGTTATCTAGCAAGTCATAAGTGGAAATTATCGATGCCATTTGTGAAATGTTTGACCAATTTTACTAGTATTCGTTTAGACTGGCAATACTGCTTAGTAATATATATTTTTTTAACGTAATTAAGTAAGATAATACTTATTTTTTGGGATTTTTCGCTTAAATAATGCTTCTGAAATACGGCGCACCCACACTGAAGAAACCTAACATAGAAACGATAAAGGATGCATTTTTGAACTCAACTTCCTATAGGGGACTCCCCTTATAGTCAAACAGTTATAATATTGTTTTATAAAAATATACTTAACTGACTGATAAGAAACGCCTTGCTTTATATTTATTATATAAAATTCATATGATTCTAGCACCGAAGCTTATTATTTTGCATTTGTAACAGTGACAGAGTTTGGCCAAATGGGGTCAATCGGTTCCAAGGAAAAGGCGAATCTAAGAGCTACGAGTTTATACTCGAATTAATAGACGTCAATTTGTCCTAGTTGCTGAATAAACAATGCACAATGATTTCTTTTGACTACTACAGTTTTAAAGGTCAAGAGCAAAAAATGTTCGCGCGCAAAACCGTTAGGAACATGCGGTTCAAATCTAAGCGAGCTCTTTAAATAAATATTAATTAACAGCTAGCCATAAATTGGTAGCCACAATTAATGCAGATGATATACAAAAGGAATTATGTAACATTGTCTGGGTGCTTAATTACTATGAAGGGATTAATTACGACAACACATAGTCAAGTGAGCCAAGTTTCTTTACACAAACTATGTCAGACTTGTAACATATTTGTACTTTGAAATAACAACTTTATGACCATAGTTTAAGGGTGAAAATTGTATGTGATTGAATTGTACACAATGCAAATATCTAGGCGTATCCTGTCTGTGTCACATACACATAAATTATCATTTTAATCACATATTTGCAGTTGTATTAGATTCACAACACAACTATATAAAAATCTCTGTTCTTTTGTTTGGTTCTGGTCTTATACCGGCCAGGATTGTATTGAAAAAAAAAAAGGATTAGGTATGTAGTTCTAATTGCCAAAAAAAGGTTGGAGTTTTCAGCCAGTTCTGAACCAAGTATTGAGAATATTACACACATCAAAAAAATTTAAGGATATTTTTTCATGGACGATTTTCTTATGTGATTTTCAAGAAGCTGTATCTCCAAGGAAAATGATCGTACAGAAAAAAGAAAACCAGCAAATTATAGGTTCAAGATTCTAGTTTTGAGATCTATCCTTGATTCTTTTTTTAAATCTCTAGTTTTGGAATAACACTAAAGAAATCAACGAAAGAAAAAAATTACAGAATTTTTCTCAACTTTGGAAAGCTACAAGTTCATAAAAAAAAAGAGAGAGAATGCTGAAGTTTAAAGCTCCGAACATAAGAAAAATAAATCGTAGTGGTTTGAATTTCTCAGGGCTATTCCAGGATATCTTAATGTTAAAAAATTAACTCCGATATCCTTCGTTCATCCATTGCATCAAAAATACAGCAAGTATTCCAAATATTCCTTCAATACGCCATTCTTTGACCCTTTTTTCAAACGAAAGATATACTCCAAAAAAAGTTGTACCAACGATCATCTATCCATGGTTTCTTATTAGAAATTTTGTGTAGATTTCAAAACTCTACTTAGATTTTCGATTCAACCATTATTTACAGAGTAATTGATAAACAAAGTGAACGAGATCATTTTTGCTTTGATTGACGACAATTCCTTGGAAAATCATC
>NWSH02000517.1:3360192-3373224 GCA_002382865.2 Heliothis virescens
TTTTGTTTTCTATCTCACTCCAAAGCTTTTTTGAAAATTTAATGCGCTTTCATTTAATGTAACCGGTTAGTTTGTACGACGATTTTCTAAGGAATCGTACAAACTAACCGGTTACATTAAATGAAAGCGCATTAAATTTTCAAAAAAAGCTTTGGAGTGAGATAAAGAAAAAAAAATTTTTTATGAACTTGTAGCTTTCCAAAGTTGAGAAAAATTCTGTAATTTTTTTCTTTCGTTGATTTCTTTAGTGTTATTCCAAAACTAGAGATTTAAAAAAAGAATCAAGGATAGATCTCAAAACTAGAATCTTGAACCTATAATTTGCTGGTTTTCTTTTTTCTGTACGATCATTTTCCTTGGAGATACAGCTTCTTGAAAATCACATAAGAAAATCGTCCATGAAAAAATATCCTTAAATTTTTTTGATGTGTGTATATTCATTTGGTCTATGTCAAACAGATGCACGTTTCCTTTTTAGCATCAGTGACCTAGTGCTCGCAGGGTACTAAAGTATCAAGCTAAAAGACATAGAATAAGTGCTAATTTCCTTTGTGATAGATAAATAAACAGTGATTTATCTGTTGATATTTATGCATTATTATTAATTATTATGTCATGAAGTGCCCACATCTACATATGTTTATATCATGCAAATACTATAGGCTTAAGAATATCTGCAGCTGGTTTATGGTAGTATCGCCTATAAATAACTAGTTTTATTATAATGTAGCTTTGTCTGCATAACCGGTACAAAAATTCTACATATTTATAATAGTACTACAATGATAAAAAACATAATGAATATGACAATACTCACATTGTGTCCCCAAATTGAACTCTCGGATAGCACCATTGAATTGAGCCACCACCAACTCTGTAATAAATTAAAAACAACCATTATTGAAGTGAACATGACACACATATTCTATTTATAATTTAATTAAACATACACTGAAGATAATAACAACCTTTTTGCAGTAATGTCAAGTCATAAACAGGAGCATTGTCCTTGCTTGCATTTTTTTTCTTGGAGTCTACTAGCAACATGTCTTCTCCTAGGTCCTCGACGTAGTATTTCCTGGCGTTCTGTGGGACTTCGTCCTCTTCGAATGACCTCGCTCGTGGCTCCCGCGCTTCGGCGAGACTCGACGGCCTTGGCCGCGCCACCAGAGCACTTTGCACCAGTCTGTCCTGGTTCAAGTTATGTACGATAAAATGGTCCTTTATCATGTCCAGCTGTCTCCTCATCGATATCATTTCGTTCCAGTAGTAGAACGCTATCGAACAACTTATAACCATACATGTTACGCTCAACACAAAATTCAACACGAACAAAAGCTTAATTTTCTTGGAAGACGCTATTGAGAACGTCGTATTTATATGCACGCCGAGGTCTGACGGTTTCTCTGTAATAAATAAAATACCACGTTATTTACATACAATTCAGGGCTATACATTTCATTTACTTTCATTAATTAATAAGTCACCTGTATTGAGATGTATGACAGTCCCTTCGGGTGAGTTTACTTTCGTATTTTTACCAGTATTCAGAAAAATGTTAGCCGCACCCGGTGAGTTCAATGGGACACCCTCGCTCATGTGTATTTTCCTTTCGCCGTCCATTGTAAGTAAATACTACGATATCTGGTTTATAGTACGATGTACTACTATTGGGGCGTAAGCGTACGCGTCGCCGGAGATACCTAAACAAAGGATGTAAAGCTCAAATAAGTTCACACTGACCGCACATGATAACCGCTGGTTGATAAAAAATCACAACACACATTACATACCATCAATTTAGCCGTTGGCTCGGTGATTACTATTAATTACTACAATACTTTACTGTAATTCGCACTTAAACTAAAGTCTATGAAGTAAAACCAGTTCGTGTCTTCGAAAATAAAAAAGTAAACACAACACAACAAACAAAAGTTTTCGGTCCTTCACTTCGTTTCAATAAAACTTCTGCAAGGGCGCGCTAGTCGCTGCTGCCTGACCGGTACCGGTTGCGCGCCAAATTCGAACTGAGCGTACGAACAGCGATGCGATGCTAGCGAGCGAGTGAATGCGGAATGACCGCGATTAGCAAGCGGGGGTATATTCACCGATGGACGATGGGTAGCTTTTACTAATGAAATGGTACAGGCACGCATGCTTATAAAGGTTTTATTCGTAAACATGGTAAACACTGAAATTGAACCCATTCAGCAAATAGTGATGCAGTTACGATGTTGACAAATATCTTGTGCAAGTAATTCTATTGTCTAATATTTCATTTCCTCTAAAACTCTAAATTGATAATTATTAAAACCAATAAGTACTTAAAAAAATTGAGTACCTACATACTGATAAGATTTTTTCGTTTCGGGGATTTTTATATTATTGACAATTCATGGCTCTTTGGAATACTAAATCGGTACAATATAGTAATGTGACGTTTTGATATTAGTGGCCTTTGTTAGTGGCCCTCTCACGCTAACGTGTGTGTAAGACTTTTCATATTTCTTACTCAAAACATAAAAAAAACATTAACTATAATGTCTAAATACCTAGTAAGTAGTTACATACGTGCCTTTGAGTACATATTAAAATAAATATCCTGCACAATACTTGAACGAACATTATCTTCATAGCTTATTTTATGGTCTGGGTCTTGCAATAAAAATCACGATGGCGTCCAACACTTGACATTGTTGTAAGCTCAACATTCTCAAATACTTTACCTGGGTATAATCTTTACGTTAGCTAAGCCAATCATGTTTCTCAAAATCCTTATCTCGCCAGATGATTACCCGAACGGTAGTGGCCCAAACGTGCTTGGTACACAAAACAAACGCGCCGATTGGGAATCTCGTGTAGTACCTAATGCACATTGAGAAACATTGTCGCGAATTCGCGCTGGTATGCAGGCCCAGCTGCTCCCGTCTCAGACTTAGTTATCTCGCCTGTGACGGATATAGTCTGCTTTAGGGATGCAGCGACCGTTTTGGACATCTTTTACTGGTAAATATTGCCATGCGTTTATAACCAGGCGCGTTCTATTTGCGTAGTTAGCTGAATATTGCATGTGTGATTTTTTATGCGACCTCGTATCTCGCGATTATTTTTAGTAGGTACAGTGATAATACCTACCTATAAACAATTATCATAAGTACGTAATTAATGTATGTGGCTGTAATTATTTTTATTGATCAGTTATTATCGTGGAATGTCAGAAAAACATTACAGACGCATCTGCATATGTTGCCACGTGAAGGAAGTGGTGGGTGGCTTCTATAGAAAAATAACATGCCCAGTAGTTAGTAGCATGTTAATGCGTCGTATATTCAGACAAAGGGGTAGCTACCTACTTACATGAGTTTTTAAATGATGTAAGGGAAAAATAATTTATTCTACTACGCGCCGAAAGGTTGGTAGGTTTCATTCAAGCGTAGGCTTCATTGGTTTCAAGGAAAAACGACACAAAAGCAAAACAGACAATAAATTTGATTACAGAAGAAGCTCCAAGAGTTGTTTGTCGTTATAGACCATCTGCTATAAGACCTACATTACCTATTATTACCTAAAATTGAGAGTTTAGCAAAGTCAACAAAGGAGAAGTTGTAAGGAGAACGTTGGTAGTGCAACAATAAAGCCTAGCTAATATTCAGGATTGATCTTCCAAACCATGCTGCGCCGACTCCAAATAAATTGGGATAAGGGCAGGAAGGAGAAGATCTTCCAAAAGCATCTTGCTTGTTTTCCCTGTTGCGCTCTCTGCGACCAACCTTTAAAAATCCTTAGTCCTGTGAAAATGCCTTTTGGTAGGTAGTATAGCGGGTGGGAATTTACCTAATGCAATGATTAAATATAAAGGTTTTTATGAGGAGAAAACTATGCCCTTTGTCATGTGCCTACTAACTGCACTGAAATCGCAGATAAGCTAGCGTCAAAATACATATTATTAGTCCATAGTATCCCGTGTTAGTTCCAGCCAGCCCTGTAGACGTTTCTATTTCTGCACCAGCCCAACTGCACCTTAAGATTTCGCGAAGTTATGTACATACCGACCATGTTTTTACAGCTAGGGCGAGAATAGAATCCGATTTCACTAGATTTACAGGATTGTAGAGTTCACACGGAGGGCAAGCATGTAAACCAATCCGTTTACACTGAACTGATTTACACGATATTTCGCCATTTTAGTTTTTTCAGTCGTAGTTATAATTCCACGTCAGAGCCCGTCAGGCGGATCTGAGGAAACTGACATTACGGCTTCACCTGTAGCTCACTCGATAAGAAGAAGGGTTCCATTCCTTTTAAAAAAGAAACACTTGCAATCCTCCGTCTGTCATCATTCTGTATTATGCAAGTAGGTATATGAAGAAAATCCTCAGGATAATAGAAGACGGTATTAGATATTAGTGGTAATTTTACATCAAGAATGCGAAAATTTCACGTTGGCAAGATGTTATTCCTTGGGGTATCCCACAACCCGGTTCCTGTGAGCAAGAAACAGTTTGGATTTGATCACGCATTAGTATAGATTAATTCAAAGTTAACAACATTCATCTTTATTTTCGGAATTATCTATAAAACTACAGCATATAATTGGGTCATCATTATGGCAAACCTATACTTACAAGGTCAAAATCACAGAGACCAGCTTAACTCTCTAATTAAGAACGAAAGCAGAAAGTATTTAGTAAATTAAGACGTGCGTATTAAATGTGAACCGTCAGCTAATTACACACGATAATTGTCTCGATCACATTAGTTTTATAATTACCTAGAATATTAATGAGTGTGTGTTTGGTGAAGAAATTGGAGCTCGCGTGACTCATGGGGACGACACTCTGACTTGACTCACGCATCAAATGCACTATGTTAACAGTCATTATTCCAATAAAGAAGCCTGCTTTGTTACACTAACCTCTTTTGTTTTCGGTAATGACAATAAAGACGACGATGCAGTTTCCTGTAGTGGAGTGAATAATTTTATTAGCCTCGGTACTAATATTTTTAACTGCCTTCATTTTCGAATTGCTTCTTAGATTAGATAATCCTTGCTTCTAACTTCCCTGTCGTAGCAACTAGTGACATTCAATTTGTATTGACTGGATGAAGTACCCATTCATTTGTCTTCTTTCAACCAACAATTTCAGCTACAGTAGTTCCAGACATTATAACTTCTAATTAGTCCTAATACTCATTTGTTTAAATAACTAGTGTGGCCTACAGGCATGTCACTGTAATGGTCACAGGTCAATCAATATTTAAAGTTTTGAATTGACAGGACGTAATGGGACCCTTAATCAATTTAAGAACCTGCCTCTTGCCAAAATCGGAGTAGAGGTAAACTGTATTAAACTTAAATTAGTATCAATTGAAGTGGGTGGGCTCATGCCCCAAAGGATAGGTTCGTAGTTAATTTAAGTTCGTAGGCGGTAGTGTGGCTTTACCTTAGCTATAACATACTCGTATTTGTAGTGGAATACTGTGATCACAGGCCGCCTTAGAAGGTCTTTTTACACCGAGCCCTTTTCCTACCGACTGAAGCAATGTAAAAAAACTCTATAAACTGTAGATCGTATGAGTACCTATCTTATTTGGGTATCCATTAGTACTTACCTATAAATAGAAACGAATCTATGTGTAATGCCAACTTTCGATTTTCCGAGATACAGTTACAACGGTAGATGTCAGATGTAACTTTCTCGATCAATGTTGCAATATTGACGAATCCTGTTGTAAGAATTCGACAGCTTTGATGCAGGTTTGTCTCCTGACCGTTGCAGCTGTTATTTATAATTCCAATGTCTCTCTTTGTCTTTGTCCCATATCCCAATTATGGCCAGGTTACGGCCATGTTGACAACGGGTCCCATAGACAGACTCTAACCTACTTTCATCAACCTCTGATAAATAGTTCCGTTTGATCATAGAGTTTGATGATATCGGTAATGACTTTCAAGGATTTGGGTAAGTAGGTATGTCTAATTTATTACCTGAAGAACCAGATCTTTGATGTGTAAACTGGCCACATTTTTGCACAGATTTTATCAAGTAGTGATTAGATTACAAGCATCTATCGACTGATTACGGTCGTTGCGTTGCAGTTTGTGTCCAGACTTTATACAAGTTTGTTTATTTTCAAATTGACATAATTGGGAACTCGTTTGAATTTGGAAGTTTTAAGTCCATCTTCACAGGCTCTAGATAGTTACAGATCATGCCATAGAAAACTGGTTAAAATTAAAAACATTTCTATGGCACTATGTGTCAGATATAGCTTTATCAGGAACCTGTGAAACTAGCCGTTAGTCTTGCTTCACTTTGGCTGCCTGAACAACATTATTAAGACCAGGGCAGCATGATGTGTGAGGACCTTCCCCTGATGAAGTTGTCATTGGCTGGGATGAGGGTCAAGGAACTCATATTTTGGTACAGACGACAGCACATCGAGTTACTACAATCTGTCAAATTTCTGCAATCGCTTTTCAACTNCAAGGTCAAAATCACAGAGACCAGCTTAACTCTCTAATTAAGAACGAAAGCAGAAAGTATTTAGTAAATTAAGACGTGCGTATTAAATGTGAACCGTCAGCTAATTACACACGATAATTGTCTCGATCACATTAGTTTTATAATTACCTAGAATATTAATGAGTGTGTGTTTGGTGAAGAAATTGGAGCTCGCGTGACTCATGGGGACGACACTCTGACTTGACTCACGCATCAAATGCACTATGTTAACAGTCATTATTCCAATAAAGAAGCCTGCTTTGTTACACTAACCTCTTTTGTTTTCGGTAATGACAATAAAGACGACGATGCAGTTTCCTGTAGTGGAGTGAATAATTTTATTAGCCTCGGTACTAATATTTTTAACTGCCTTCATTTTCGAATTGCTTCTTAGATTAGATAATCCTTGCTTCTAACTTCCCTGTCGTAGCAACTAGTGACATTCAATTTGTATTGACTGGATGAAGTACCCATTCATTTGTCTTCTTTCAACCAACAATTTCAGCTACAGTAGTTCCAGACATTATAACTTCTAATTAGTCCTAATACTCATTTGTTTAAATAACTAGTGTGGCCTACAGGCATGTCACTGTAATGGTCACAGGTCAATCAATATTTAAAGTTTTGAATTGACAGGACGTAATGGGACCCTTAATCAATTTAAGAACCTGCCTCTTGCCAAAATCGGAGTAGAGGTAAACTGTATTAAACTTAAATTAGTATCAATTGAAGTGGGTGGGCTCATGCCCCAAAGGATAGGTTCGTAGTTAATTTAAGTTCGTAGGCGGTAGTGTGGCTTTACCTTAGCTATAACATACTCGTATTTGTAGTGGAATACTGTGATCACAGGCCGCCTTAGAAGGTCTTTTTACACCGAGCCCTTTTCCTACCGACTGAAGCAATGTAAAAAAACTCTATAAACTGTAGATCGTATGAGTACCTATCTTATTTGGGTATCCATTAGTACTTACCTATAAATAGAAACGAATCTATGTGTAATGCCAACTTTCGATTTTCCGAGATACAGTTACAACGGTAGATGTCAGATGTAACTTTCTCGATCAATGTTGCAATATTGACGAATCCTGTTGTAAGAATTCGACAGCTTTGATGCAGGTTTGTCTCCTGACCGTTGCAGCTGTTATTTATAATTCCAATGTCTCTCTTTGTCTTTGTCCCATATCCCAATTATGGCCAGGTTACGGCCATGTTGACAACGGGTCCCATAGACAGACTCTAACCTACTTTCATCAACCTCTGATAAATAGTTCCGTTTGATCATAGAGTTTGATGATATCGGTAATGACTTTCAAGGATTTGGGTAAGTAGGTATGTCTAATTTATTACCTGAAGAACCAGATCTTTGATGTGTAAACTGGCCACATTTTTGCACAGATTTTATCAAGTAGTGATTAGATTACAAGCATCTATCGACTGATTACGGTCGTTGCGTTGCAGTTTGTGTCCAGACTTTATACAAGTTTGTTTATTTTCAAATTGACATAATTGGGAACTCGTTTGAATTTGGAAGTTTTAAGTCCATCTTCACAGGCTCTAGATAGTTACAGATCATGCCATAGAAAACTGGTTAAAATTAAAAACATTTCTATGGCACTATGTGTCAGATATAGCTTTATCAGGAACCTGTGAAACTAGCCGTTAGTCTTGCTTCACTTTGGCTGCCTGAACAACATTATTAAGACCAGGGCAGCATGATGTGTGAGGACCTTCCCCTGATGAAGTTGTCATTGGCTGGGATGAGGGTCAAGGAACTCATATTTTGGTACAGACGACAGCACATCGAGTTACTACAATCTGTCAAATTTCTGCAATCGCTTTTCAACTTTATCACAATGGGGGTAGGTTAATGTTTGATTGGTAAAATTTGACAGATTCGTATACGTTGACCTGCTGTCGTCTGTACATCTACCGTTCCAGTAACAAACAGTCACTTTCACCTTTCGTAATATTTGACAAAGATAAGAAACCGTTGAATACTTCAATTTCTCTTTTGGATCTTTTTTGCATTTTTATTATAAGCAGCCCCTACTAGTGCATTAGTTCAAGAACTATAGCAATAAGCAAATTAGGTGATTAGTACACAATAACTGCAACAAAAAAGTCGAAAAGTTTTTATGGCGTGACGTTCACACGGGTCTATGTGACATCCGCTGCGTAACGCGAAAGGAAACGCATTTCAGCAAATTCCTTCAGCTAGATTCATGCGAAACAAACAATGTAAAAACAAACGCGTTACGAAATAGCGGCATGCACAAGTTTGAGCCGTGGAATACTTAGAGCATTTAACTAACAAGAGAAGCCATAACAGTGTCTGCATGATACCTACTGTGTTAATTGGTCTGTATCTAATATATATTTTAATTTGCATGGCCTGATTATGGCGATTCATAATGTCATTGTAAGAACATCTTGTTACCCACCCATATTCTGCAAATAAATAATTTGAATTTGTCTTTCAAAATTAGAGGGTTATGTCGCTTTTACGCGTACCTATGTATAGACGAATATCAAGCTACTACAATCTTACAATATTTAATGTTGTTTTGTTTATCCTATAGAAGTAATGTCAAATTCCTATCCCTAGTAACTATAACAAAAGATAGATAGAATATTGGGAACGGCCGCTATAGATTTTCAATTTTATCTCCAAAGGTTCAATGGTGATGTGCTGGCGTCCGTACCGATGTGTTTCAAAAAGGATGAGTACACTACAAATAATGGCTTCTAGCAGAGCAATTTGCCGACATTATATTAGCCGACATTTTTGGCAAACAGATATGTGCAAATTGCGGTTCCGGTTGATTAACGCTCTACGGTGGCCTATGACTCAGATAACGAAGAAAAAAGGTTGAATGAACTAAAGTGCTGACCATAGAGTTTTCTGAAGCCAACGTTATCTTACTCATGTAGGCTCTTGTACTACGTGATCGTAACGGTGATTGTGTCAATAGGTTGACTAATGGGACAATGTTTGCTTATTGTTGATGTTCATTGAAGGCATAAACGTTTTTTGTTTCTCAATCGGAAGACGAAGTTTAAAAATAAAACCTTAGCGGAAAGTTTCGCAGGTTACAAAGTTCTGGATAGCTCTGGATCTGTCTGATAATGCTATAGAAAAATAGTCAAAATTAAAATTATTTCTATCACGTTATGTATCTTAGCCTTCAAAATTTTACTTACTTATAGATTTTATATGAAGAAATATCAGTTGTCCTATTTTTTTTTCATGCTAGTTACATTATATATTTACACAAACAAATACAAACTTACTATCTAAAAGTAAAATATGGCAACAAAATACTCTTCTTCATCGCCGCCCACTGGACGCGTACCCAAGAGGCTGGCAGCATTGCCACATTGGACGGCAATGCTTATATTTGTCCAAAGTAGGAACCAGCCGTTAGGTCACTTGAAGTGTCAGTAAGCCGCTTGGTTAAGAGGTGTTGTCTGAAAATCTCGTCTGTTTTCTCTGAGCTAATGTGAACTTGCCATGCCATGTTTATTTAGCTGTACTTATTATTCTTGTACTTACTTGTACTTATTATTCTGTGACTGTAGTGTCAACTAGAAACAAATAAAGACATATGAGATGTGATTTTGATTTCCATAATCAACAGTGTGCTCAGCGAATTGATGGAGCAATGAAAACCAAAGTATTAGTAAAAATACAAAGTATTCATGTCAACTGGGTTAAGTCAATCCAGATTACTCAGATCATTGCAATTACCGGAGATAAGACATTACTATCTCAGTTGTATTTTTTTTTATATCTCAACTTCTTGCAACTGCAATGACAATACAAATATTTGCTTAGGCTTTTAGGCGCCAGCTCCATATACGTACCTAGGTAATTAGTCATAGGTACTTGTGATTCAATAGTGGTTTTTAATAAACTTTTAATTTAGGGCGATTCATATTTTTTCTTGAAACTCTAGGTATTACCAATACGCTATGTTTTAATTTAATGAACCATATTGCTGCAATGTTCTATCAAAATACGTTCAGTAGTTTTTTTGCGTGAAAGAGTAACATTTCCTCTATGTGGTCGTTGCATTTCCTATACGCATTATAATAAAACAGGCTTCCACCAGCGGCTTTACATGTGCCACGAGAACTATTCCGCGCACCCGGATAAAAGTAGTTTAGATTTTCAATAAATGGGCCTAACACTGAAATCTAACACTGAAAGATTTTTTCAAATCAGATTAAGTAGGTACTAGTTCCTGAGATTGGCGCTTTCAAGTAAACAAGCTCTTCAGTTTTATAATACTGTAAGTATAGACAGACATTATACATATTAAGAGGAAGAACTTATTATATATGTTTTAAAATTAAATAATGTCCGCACATGTCAACAAGGACATACAAAACAGCCACAGGTGGACCTTAGTGGAGTGAAGCTGTCGTAACGTAGTGGAAAACCGAGTGCACGCGACAGGCTGTATGAATTTATTTCAGTGCGCGCGTGGAATATTTTCCGAACAAAAAACCCCTTTCATGTTTATGGTAAACGAATCACTTTGTTGTGGCTCTGCTTTGTAAAGTGCAACGTCAGTGAGCTTTAAATTTTTTGTCAGTTTAACCATTAAACATTTTCCCCTCATTGATCAACTATTATTGTACATACATACACCTACCTAAGGTAATTTTGACATATAAACTATGTCAAACAATTTGTCGACTGCCTATAGAAATTCGCTATAAGCCAAGATCTCAACTGAGAAAATTATTATGGTGAAATTCTTACAAGGAACAACGGTAAATAAAATTCGAAACTCATTTACACTGAGCGGATTCTCTTTATTAACTGTGGTCCTCGTGTAAGTAGGTCGCACCGTTAGGCTCAGTCACATCTCCTTTGCCCCAGAGAAAGCCTGTTCGAAAGACAAAAAGTTGAAAAAATGGCGGTCACGTAACACGAACTCTAGTTCGAAGATAATGTGAAATGGAGGTCAGCAGACTTGTAAATTGAAAATGAGGTTTGTTTTGGCGCCGGAGTAAATGTAAGATTTTTGTAGTGGTTGATAAATATAACACGGATTACTAGTAGATAAGTAAGTTGCTATGCACTTAACATAAAGTGCTTTTTAAGACCTCGCATCTTATTCCTCATTGCTGAGGGTCGTGATCTCCTGCGGAAGTTATTTTTCTTACGACTTCCCTCCATCTGCTTCTGTCCCGTGCGATGTGGAGTGCGTCATGAAGTCTGGTGTAGATATTTGAGCGGACTTGGTCAGACCATCTACTTAGTTGAGCTACGACCTCTTTGATGGTTCCCGTTGCATTGTAAGCTATGTTTTAGCCAGCTTCTGTCTCCGCACATGCAGCTGAGTATACATCTACGGAGCAACTGATTATCTGATCTTAACCCAGTTACCTGACCAACACGATTTGATAAGACTTGCTGTCATGAAAGCCTAAAACAAGAAGCCGGTCAATGCCAACCTGAAACAAGAAAGGTGACCCACTGACCAGGGCTTTGCAGAAAGTGATTTCAGGCATTTCTCAAACAGCTGATTTTGCTCCCGTTAGACAGGTACTTATCTAGTTCAATGTTGGTTAAGTGCATTTAGGTATAGGTACTTGTTTGCTTTGATCTACCTCAATGTTACAATAAAGCATTAATAAATAAAGCGTTGCATTTTATAATGCGATTTTTCTATTGCCTAGTTGCAAAGACGCAGTTTCCATTCCATAATATTTACCTATTAAAATCGCTGATGTGGTCTATTCTAGGCAAAGGATGCTGACTGCAGTCATCAAACAAAACATTTATTTCATAACATTATTCTATTATTACGTAGAAATTACTCAGTGAGAAAAATTAGAACATTTCCGCGGCCGAATTGTACACAAGTTGAATTATGTAATAGCTGCGTCCACCATTTTGCTTGTTTATCGATTTTATTGGAAATATTGATTGATCTATGAAATAGGAGAAGGTGATATCGAGACATTGTTTACTATAATGGGCATTGTATTTGTTCACCTTGTGGCGTAACTTGAAGCTCCATTTTTAAGATATTTTGCTCTAGTAAGCTTATTGACGTTGTATAATTTGCGGTGCATGCGCATTCGTCGTGTTTATTTTACAATCAATATTGTTGCCTACTTTTAAATAGAAGTAGGTGAAACGTTTTTGGAATATATATAAAAAAAATAGGATACAGCAATTCATTGCGAATATTGCTCTTTTTGTACAATATTGCTTGTGATCAAAATCCTTGAGCCTTCTAAATTAATTAAGGGATTATTGCTTTTTCTTCTGATAGACGGTTCTGTAGACAAAAGCAGGATTCCAAGAGTTTTACACCTATAATAAACTACTTACATGTAATTATTTTGCTCCATAACCAGAATTTAATGGTTGCACCTACCTATACGATGAATTAATCCAGCAGAGTTTCTAGAAACTTCTAGAATTTTCCTCTGACTGGCATTATAAGTAACTTTGAGGCTAGGCCTTAGTGCAGTGGCGTAGCGTGGCGGGGGCGGGGGGGGGGGG
>NWSH02000517.1:3402835-3444140 GCA_002382865.2 Heliothis virescens
AGTTCAAGTTTAAATTGTCAAAGACTGTATAACGGTGTTATGTACAATGGTTGTAAACATAGTCATTTTGACTTACTTAATGTAAAGCCTAAAATCTATACTAATATTATAATGCTGAAGAGTTTGTTTGTTTGAATGCGCTAATCTCAGGAATTACTGGTCCGATTTGAAAAATTATTTCAGTGTTAGATAGCCCATTTATTGAGGAATGCTATAGGCTACTTTTTATCCGGGTGCGCCGAGTAGTTCCCATGGGACGCGGGTGAAACCGCTGGCAGAAGCTAGTTATTAATAACTAAACTACCTAAGGATGTACGTTTTTATTAACACGCTTTTTTTTGTTATTTTTCTAAAGAAAGATTTATCGACTATGAGTCAAGTCACAAGTTATTAAGTTAGTTCTTTGATAAATTAAAGTTTTTTTAATAAATAATAAAAAAATAACACCTTTAATTGGCTTTTTAATTTCCTGTATGAATCTACCCCATGCCGTACGAAGGTACCCCACCTACTGTACGAACGTACCCCATACGTGGGGTACGTTCGTACAAATTACCTATCACAGATAAATGGCTATAACCCTTTAACCTTATGACATATAACTTTAGAACTTTTTTATAACAAACTACAATATATTTGCTATACTTAGGTGCATTAACTAGATAAATTCGACAATTAATCATGACGCAAAAAAAAAATATCTAAAAACTGTACGAAGGGTAACCACCTTCCCCTAAATTCTTAGTACTTAGTAGAGCCCTCATAAAATATGTTGAATGTTCGGATACGCAATAAGAAAATTTCCTTATTGTTTTAGCCTCTGTTAATAAATCCATGAAAAGTAATAAACAAAATTTTCACATGAAACACTCGCGACCGGCGTTTATGACACATAAAATTGATTTCGTGTGAATACTGTTAATATGCTTGGAGAAGAGTCGGTACACTTTATGTGCCATAGGAAATGTCATAAAATGCCATCAATAAATATCAAACGGACCAAATTTCGAGATTTTCAGAATGTAGATGAAGCGAGAGGAAGACCAAAGAAAAGATGGATGAATGCGTGAAAGATGACATGAGTAAGAAGGGAGTGAATGTCAGTATGACGAGTGACAGGGAGAAATGGAAGCAGAAAACATATTGCGCGGTTCCAAATAAAATTGGGAACAGGGCAGGAAGATGATGGACCAATTTTCAGCTTAGTTATTGGTAGAACATTGTTCTATAACTAAAAGGTTATTATGAACTTAATAATCGCCTACTTCTTTGTAGTAACATACATAATTACATCGAAATAAGAATACCTATGTCCTAACATTACTCAGTTAAAACAGAAGAAAAGCTACAATGATAATTTAGTCCACAGCAACAAGGGGTGAATTGCTGACCTCCATTACGTAATTTAAATGTAAACGACTTTTTTTTCGAAATAAATCGTGAAAGGGTGCTACTTACGTACTCTTCAATATAGCCTTTCTTAAGATGTGACAGGGGCTTTGTAAAGTTTTACAACACTTGACAAAGAAGGCTGAGGTCTGAAAGAGCTTATAAAGATTCACATTTTAAAACTTTAGTTTCCATTGAACGAAGGCTATCTTGTTTAGATGTAACACGATAATGTCATTTGTTAATAGTTCATACAAAACTTCAAAAATGAGAAAAGAAATTTTTTTATATTTTTCAAAGAAAATAATGAAATAAATTATTATAAGTTCCTTTATTTTTTAAAACAATAAAAACCATCAATAGAGAAAAACTTGACTGTCGAACTAAAGGAAAACGTACAAATAATTTATTAGATTTTGAAAAGAACGTAAACCCTCCAGCCACTCGGCCCTCGACGATGCTCAAAATATAATAACTCCAGAAGAAAACTGTATCTCCAAACACCCTTAAACTAACTAACTGTAATAACCGTCTCTAACTTATAAAACAACAAGTAAAAAACTCTACAAGCAACGTGAAAAATAACTACATTTCCAACCCAACACGCGTACGTTGAAAATGTTCTCCGTCCTACATGAAATATCGAACACGATCTTAGTAAAGTGGCACTATATCTCTTCACACATGGCGCTGACGGCCAAATAAAACATTTAATTACATCATTACTGGCGAAAAGGCTGTTAGACACAATATTAGATGTTTTACTGCAGTTTCTAGAAAACTATTGGATACTTTACCTTCTGTTAAAGCCATTAAAGCTAGCTTTTAAGCTGCAAATGAACAATGAAAAGTCGTTTTTGATGCATATTTTCTGGTTGCACATATAAGAAAGTAGAGTTTGTACTTTAAATATAACTGTGTGATCATATTTCTCATTTATAATTATGCAATGAGTCCAAAAAACTTCCTTATTATGTCACATTCCCCAAATTATCTTACACGGTAGAACTCTGCCAAATTAACTTAGCTCCTTAGGGGCTTAAAAAATGTACAGACGACAGCAGGTCATCTGCCCGAATCTGTCAAATTTTACCAATGGACCATTAACCTTCCGATATTGTGATAAGGTTGAAAATCTATTGCAGAAATTTTACAGATTGTGGTAACTTGATGTGTTGTCATCTATACCTACCTATCCCATTTCCACCGGCATGATTATGTAAGTATTTCTTAAAACAAAATTACCTGCGTAAAATACTAATCAAGCTTAGCTCCCAGACAGTTTATTAATGATGTTACCAAATTAACTTGTTCAGAATTAACTAATTTATTTAGCGAAGCCTAATTTAATTTAGGCGCGAATATCACTTGACTTACGTGTTAGTAATTGCTAGAGTATTACGTTTATGGTATACTTAAACTATAAAGTGATCAAGTGAGGACTTCACGTGAAAACTTTTGTCTATAATTAAGTGCCAGTTTTGTAGTAATTTAAACAAAGGTTTGCCCCAGCATATACCTAACTTGATTGAACGAAATTGTCTATTAATCAGATGCTAATGAAGAAATTACATTTACCCAGCTTAGTTTTACCTATCCGGCTATTCAACCAATGCACATTATTTACACCAAAAAGGTTACAAAAACATTATAACGTTTTTTTAATGTTCATATTTTTTTAGGTAGGGAAATCTGTAAGTAACCATACATACGACTTTTAAAACAGTCAAATATAAATCAAAATATGATTCAGCACAGGACATAATAAATCAGCCTTATTTAATTGTTTCATTACGCGATCCCATTAGTCGCAATAACACAATCCATAAAAAATATTAAATGCCTCCATGACAGACGCAACCTCTTTATGCGAAATGAAAAGCATATCGCGTCTGGCGGTGGAAAAGTTATTAAAAATTTCTGTACACTAGCTTAATGATTGAAATTAAATTATTTATTAAATTCTTGTTTGTTTTTTTGAATGCCGATTTCTATAAGTTATCTATATTTTATTTTGCGATGAGAGATTGCAATTCGATATCCTACTAATATTATAAATGCGTAACTTTGTATGTTCTTTGTTTGTTATTCTTTGACGAAAAGTACTGGACGGATTTTTATGAAACTTGGCAGTAATATAGCGCATATATCAGAATACCATAAAAGCTACATTTTATCGGGTATGGCATAGCTCCCTCAGGAACCGGGTGAAACCGCTGGCAGAAGTTAGTAATTTATATGGTGCTAACGTCAAAAAACAATCTCTAATTGAAAATCACTGGATAGATGGGTTATAGAAATTCGGCTTAAATGTTGGTCCTTCGGTGCAAATAGTGAAAAACAAAATACATAGTCATTATTCGAAACACCAGCTGAAGTTGGTGTAGTTAGACGAAGGCCAAGGACAGAGGGTGAGAGCATAATGCTTGTTAATCTGTGCCCACGGGAGCGATCTTGACACGCTAATTATCTCCTTTGCCTTGCACACTTGACGTTGATATAAAGAGAATGAGAGCTTCATTAGGGAATTAATATCCATATTCATAGATTATTTCTTCTAAGTCACACAAAAAAACTTTAATTAGTCTAGCCATAAGCAGTAAAACAGAATTTGTTATCAAAGTGAATTTGAATAGAAAGTAATGGTTCGTTTGCCAGCAAGCTTGTATTAAATGGTCGACCAAAAGAATGGAAGCCTTATCACCTATTGTTAGACCCTGTACATAAAGACTGGCATTTGGGTTTGATAGAAAAATTGTGGTATTGTCGACTGTATTGCATATAATATGTTCTGTCTTGTCTGTATTTTGTAAGGGTGATGGAGAGGAAGATGATGCATGACATTGCTGGGTGTGTATAGGTTTTCCTCCTTTTGTTTGTTTAAGTAGGTAATGCTACGTAAATTCAGTAGAAGAACGCCTTTGCTTGATATCTCTTTGTCTGAAACGCTCTAACAATTAAGTTACGTTTGTTAGAGCTCACAATGGAACTTTCCACCCATTTTCCAGCTCGATGAATAAAAAATAGTTGCACAGCAGGTCATTCAAAACTGATGGGTGTAACAAACGCCGCAATAAAACAAAGAGTATTGCTCGCCGATGTATAGTTCGCCGATAAAAAGGAAAAACTGTTGTGTTCTCGCCCTACGCTCGCGCCGCCCCCGGTATCGATCGGGCGCGTTATATAACCCTCCCCCGCGCGCCCCCGCCGCGCCCCGACTAACACAAGATACCTTTCGCAGGCTATATCATTCATAAGTCAGGTTCCGCAGCCGGCGGTCCGCGGTAGCTCCTTCCCGAAGCTTCAACCCTCGGCACTGCGCAGCCAGCGCCGCGCAACTTGCTAACACCGACTCGCAGTTGTTTTCTAAGACCCGGAGTGCACGAACGCTTTCGACAACTTTCAGCTGTGTTTTGTTGTGGACAATCGCGATAAATGTTCTAAGGTAAGTGTTTAGCCATTTATAATCATATTTTTAACCATTCCTCAATAATTAAGGTTTGTTTTCACCACAGTGACAGTGTTGTGCCTCGTCATTCATTATTTCGTTGATTGGTTTTATATGGGGCTATAAAAATGTAATTAATCAGGTCAGGTCAGTGCGGCCCCCGGGTAATTGCTGGTTAAATCAGCTGTCAGATTATTAAGCTCAATTATGGAGCATCATGACAACTGTCACGTTGTTGATAACAGTATGTTGTTATAACGTAATGGACTTTTATTGTTTCGTGTTTGACAATCGTGTTTGTTACATGAGTCATGATGGAAAGCACTACATACCTATTTCTGTTATTTTCTATGGGCATTGTAGAGACTCTTTTTACAGTATAAGTACGGATCCCGAAAAATCTTAATTTATGTCCACGGTGATGAATTTAATGAACATTGTTTATGTTTTTATAAGCAATGATTTCCGAACGGTAGTTTTCATATTGCTATATAACATTTCATATTTTGGGTTTTCCACCCAAGCCGACTAGCAGATGCAATTTTATCCATCCGCATCTTTCGTTTTAAGCTCTTTTGTACGTATAAATATTTACTACTAAAGCAAGGAGCACCTCCTGTGGACAAAGTTTAATAATGGTCTGGTAATTTAAGACTATAAATCAAAAATGCAAAACTACCATTTTGTTTATGGTTTCACTACGTATTTACCTACCGCGGTTGACGCAAATTAAGCATGTAAAACACTGGTTCTCAGCTGCATCCAGTTAGACTGGAAGCCGACCCCAAAAATAGTTGGGAAAAGGCTAGGCAGATGATGGTTGACGCAAATTAAGCATTATTTATAATGTTCTTCTTCAGCGGCTTCTACCAGCTTCTGCCAGCGGTTTCACCCAAAAGTAGCTTATACTATATTATTCTGATATACAAGCTACTTCCAAGTGTGTGTTAAGCAATATCCAGTAGTTGTTGCGTTAAAGAGGAATAAACATCCAAAGTACAGACGACATCAACTTACCACAATCCGTTAAATTTCTGCAATAGATTTTCAACCTTATTACAATGGAGGTAGGCTAATGCTCGATTGTTAAAATTTGACAGATTCGTATACGTTGACCTGCTGTTGTCTGTACATACAAACATTCAGATTTATAACATTAGTAAAAACAAGCTGTTTACACTATGTTAAACACTGGTATTCTGCTACATCCGGTTAAACTGGAAGCCGACCCAAACATGGTTGGGAAAAGACTAAGCAGATGATGATGAAGCTATTTATCATTCTAATTTAGACCACCAAATATTGCCTTAAGTTAGTGTTAGTCAATTTTGCGGCTAAATTAGTCTTCATTTAGGTACTTACGTGAAATTAGTACCTAAGTCATTAACAGAGAGCCAGACTCGTCTTTCTCCTAATTAAATAACCTAAGTACAAAGACAAAGGAGGTTTTCCCTTTTAATTATAGAAATAGACTGAAATATTTCACTTTGTTCGCTCGTTCTAGACTAAAGAGAGAACAGATCCCTCTGTGTAAGACTTAATTACGTAAATAAGGTTCGTTCGCAGAAAAGGGCACTATTTTGTAAGGCTTTGATCTTTATATGTACGTAGCTTTCATGTTCTATTCAGTTTTAATTGGCTGTTTTATTTCTAGGAATAAGGCTGGGTACAACCTTATTTCTAATAGAATTCTATTAAGGTACCTACTAATTAATGTAATATGAGCACATATTTATTACACTTTTAAATGTTCAAAAGTTTAATAAAAACAACATAAAAACGTTTGAAAATTAGATATTATTAGACCTAGTTAGACATAAAGTTAGAAACTATAAAATTATTCGGACCGAAGGACTACGTACTTAAGGACTACTCAAACAAATCTCAGGACACGTATAAACGAATAAGTACTTAACGTTACATGTTTTCGAACTAATATCGTTGAAGTTAGTTGGTAAGTACCTACTGGGTTATAAATGGCTATAGTTTAGGTATATTAACCTAATCTGATGTAGGTAGGTACTAGGTAGGCACTTTCAGTTATTATTTCGTATGTATACGTATGCACGACAAACTATAATGGGACATGCAATGCTAGCATGATCGAACGGTGTGCATTTCAAAGAATTGTAGCTTGCAGGTCAAAGTATGCATGCCTCTTCTAAGATTATGTTATGATGATAAGTACCTACCTTTTCTAAATATTAGTAAGCAAGATTGGCTTAAGTACCTAAATTTAGTAAGAGGCCTAGGTCTGTCAGTGGGACGATAAAACAGGCTGATGATTTCTCTTGTAAGAGCCCCCGCACAGCGTAGACTAAACTGTCGGCATATAACTGACCCAGTGTTTTCTTAAAAGCTTATTTTAAGATGATCGTGAATCCATTCAAACTTTGGAATAGGTCTGATACTGGCCAGATACAATAATAAATCTCCATACTGATCTATGAGCCCTATCAAATTATCGGCCAGCAAAAAGTTTGCAGTGACCTTATTTGATTGTAATTTAATATTTCCATCAAGGGCCAAACCTTAACAATCTAACAGAATAATAAATTGCTAATACAAAAACCTTTTTTTGAGCTTAGTAAACCATTAAAAAGGGTTTAAAGGATACCTAATCTTGTGTCAAACGAGCCGGTTATTTGGAAAATTCCTATATCATGAGGATCTAGAATATTCTACAAACAAAACTCATTTCAAACATAAGTTTGGAATTAGGTTTTTGATGGACTTGGCTGCGTAGGTAGACATTAATTTGATTACCTAGGTAGTTAGGTTTCATATGGGTACCTCGTTCAAATAAGGTTTTATACTTCAAGGGCAAGATTCTTTGTTTGGTTAACTTCCATTTGAAGTTCAAGTAAAGCAAAGTTTATCAGCAATTTTCAATTTTAAAGTCTTCACAATGTACTTTGTATTCTTGAACTTCATTAATCATAATAACTGCCTCGTTGGTCTAGTGGTCGCATAGCGCGACTGCCGTGCCACGGGTCTCGGGTTCGATTCCCGGGTCAGGCCGAAATCGCTTTGTGGGTTTTAGAAACTTTCACAAAGCAGCCTGGAGTTTGGAAGTTGGCGGTGTTACACCCCCGTGCCTGGGAGGGCACGTAAAGCCGTCGTCCTCGATTGTTACTCAGTAGCAGTCGTAGTTATAATTCCACGTCAGAGGCCGTCAGGCGGATTTGAGAAAACTCTGACACTAGGGCTTGTCAGGTGATTAAACCTGCAGCTCACTCGATAAGAAGAATTAATCATAATTAAGTCGAAATAAATGAACCGAAAAGAAAACTTTTGTCAACAAACATGATCCTGAAAGATCCATTATTGTCGTTTCAAGCTAAGATCTACACATAGATCATTAATCAAAGCTATTAACAGTAACATGTCAATAATGTGATGAACTGAGTACTCTCTGCGACAGTGGCTAAAGTGCTCGCTGTTTATGCAGTTAAGTGGTCAACAAGCTGACGACTCATCTGAAGCTAGTTACTAATGGGTTTCACACATCTATTTTTTACTAGAGGCGATGCAAATGCGTAGGTATATGAAATGTACATTTTATCGAAATTAATTCAGTGCAACATAGAGTGGTATAACTGTTCGAAATTATAATACAATCTGAATATTTTTTAATTGAGGTAAATGATAAAGAGTTTTAAAAAAATCATTATGCACAATTTGGATTTGGAAGTTTTTCTAATGTCCCGTTCCTATAAACAAGAACCTATAAAGAAGTATCCGTCAGCAAAACGAATAGTTCATTTTTATGGGAATCGAGCTACGTATCATCTGAAAACTTTTAGCGCTCCACACTGCAGACTATACTTACATTTTCGGCAATTTCTTTTTTTTTTAATCGTGATTCCAATATAAGTTTTTAGTCGGCCTGATACCCGTTAAATACACTAATTTATGAGCCCGATCAAACTATCGGCTCACTAAAAGTTTGTAGTGTGCGGGTTTAGAGTATGAAAAAGATTATTTATTAATAAGGAAGTTACTTCTAAAAAAAATACAAATAAATGAAATATCACACAACCCTAAGTTTGCTGAAATATCAGCGTGCTGGCCGAGCCTGATCCGAGCGATATTTAGGTCAAGGTAGATGCGATATGTAACTTGTGAAGCGTGAGCCTATCTAGATTCGATGCATCCATTCTAAATGCATACAAAAAAATGGAGCGAGTTTTACATTCACTTTTCATTCATTCATTCATTCACACAAGACTAAAATAGCCTTAGGAGCTCAACAATCCTGTTATAACTATGCTATTATATCGTTTTGAAATGTCATTGACACTTTTGTAACAGACAGGTGTTCTCACATCGAAAGACCTTACCAAAAAAGATAAAAGATTAATGTTTTCCATTACAAAAAGAAAAACATTACTCAAAACAAACAAAAGAAAAACACAGTTTATTCTCAAGAAAACCGTTTGATATTTAAATATGAACGGGAAGCCTAAAACAATAAGGAAAGAAAGAAATAATAAACATTTCCTTTTCTTATTTTAGTTAGTTACCGAGTTTGCTTTGTTTTATAAGGATATAAAGAATCTTATTCTTTCAGGCCTCTTTTCATTTCGTGAGGCTGGTACGACTTAATTAACAAAAATGTTTCATTTAAAGCCATTTTGTGTTATTTGCTTTCCTACCTGTTAATGTTATCGACCTCAATGTTACCAATAATGTAACGACTATATTGATTGTGTGATAGATAGATGAATTTCAAGGATGACTTGAAGACGATGACATGTTGGGATCTAAGCTTAACTTCTTAAATATTTCTATCATAATTAGTGAAATTAATTCGAATTACACGATTATTATGTAGGTACCTATAACATAAAAATAGTGTCAACAACGTTATTAGTGCTAATAAATAAGATTTATTTATTTAGGGTCTTACCCGATACTCCTTGGTAGGAATATCGGGTTGCCCAGGTAACTGAGTTGAGGAGGTTAGATTAGCAAAGCTTCATGTAAAACCCTGGTAATCGGCTGTATTTGGTTAGACTGGAAGCCGACCCCGATATGGTTGGGAAAGGGCTGGGCATGATATAGGCCGGGATACTGATACAGGTGATACACATTTTGTACACATATTATATTCGGTATTAATTATATTAATATCAAGTTACAAAATCAGTTTATTTAAACCGTCTTTTTTTCTCCATTTCCTAACGTTCATTTCAGACGTACCTATTTCAATATTTTTCTACTAGCTGTGAGTATTTTTCCGGCATATAACGTAAATATAATAGACTTCAGAAACACGGTCTCGAGGCAACTGAATATGACAGCTTCATATGTAAGTCGACATGAAATTCCTGTTTTTCATAATCTATATCTAATACTCAAAGACATGTCTGAAAGCGGGTCTTTTGTTGCGGAAAACTCGGGAAAAGTGTTTTTCAAAAGAGAGTTCTAATAGAGTTTAAGACGCTTTGCAAACGGAGCAACTTTAACGGAGGCAACTGCTACTCCACTGATCAACTTTTTGAAAGGTTTTCTTATGGTAAAGTTGGTGCATAATCTCATTGGATACTATGTAAAAAGCTAATTGCCAGTTGCTTCATGTGTAAACCACCTTAGTAAGAGACTTCGCAGCTTAACTTTTTGCGGGCATAGTTTTTCTGGTCCAGGGCAATTGTTTGTATATCTACATAAGGGTAGATAAGCTTTCATATCAGTTTTAACACTGAAATGATAAAGCATCAGATTTGACCTGTTATCTACATAGCAATATGATGAATATGAAAATCGCCAAAGATAGGGCTAGTGATGACTGAAAGTAATTAAATGAACGTCTGAATAAACAGTACCTACATAGTTTGTAATATTCTGACTACGTTATTACATACAGTTTCACATTTAAATTTAATTCCAAAATATACAATTATAAAATAATTGGTCTCAAAAGTTCAAATTCTATTTTTGATGCCATTACATAACTGCGTAGTTAAATAATATTTTCCTCGTTAAAACTCGAGGGAAATCATATTTTTTACCTTTCTACAAAGGACCTTTAATAAAATATCAGAATATATTTTACTAACCAACTAAAATGTAAATGGAGAGCTTCTGAAAAACTGCTGAAACAGTAAACGCTTATTATATTTTCTCTTTGTTGAAAACATGATTTATTAACGTTGTAGGTACTAGTTACATTTTGTACTAAGACAGCAAGATTGATGATGATACTAGGAGACACGTTATAAAGATACCTCATGTTTTCTTATACAATATCATTTTGTGTAGACTTCAACATGATATTATAAAAGCAATAAGCTTCAAAGTTCAGCAGTATAAAATCAACTGGGATAACATTTATGAGATGGATAACGGATTTATTTAACTACATTGTGTCTTATCGAAACTGCATTTATCCACAACTAATATTGCAGGATCTAATGCCCAACATTGGATATTGGACTCTCCTCGACCATCTAATACCGTAAATATGACATCTACTTATATCTGAAGAATTTACTACTACTGGACCTGTTTGAAAAAATATTTCTGTGTAGCCAATGGAGGAAGCCTATTGGCTACTTTTTATCCCGATGCGCAGTGTTTCACCCGCGTACCGAGCGAAACACTGAAGAGATCTCTACCAATCACAGAAAATTATATTACCTACTTATAACTTGAATTAGGCAATCAAAAGAAGCTAACGATTCTGTAAGCTACCTACTGAAAAACCAATCTAAACATGAAAGCCTTGAAAGCCACCAGTAAATAACATCGAATTATCTTATTCATATCGCTTGAAAGCATATTCAAATAAACAACAAGTCTACTTCATTAATACACAATACTTAAGCTGATGACGTCACCACTCGGAGTATGACAGTAGAACGCAATACATCACGTCTTTCATGAAATATTCATTGTCGTTCATATCTCCACGAGGACTTGGCGGTCGCCTTAATATAAGTACAGACTGTCAGATCTGTCTTTCTGCAATAGATTTTCAACCTTATCACAATGGAGGTAGGTTAATGTTTGACTGGTAAAATTTGACAGATTCGGGTAGATTGGCTTGCTGTTGTCTGTACTTGAGTACTCTCACATTCCCCACGTTCGTGATAGCAGTTAACTCGGTAGGACGATAGCTGAATACCATTTTCGTGTAGGTCGGATATCGGTTTTGTTGAGCTTGTCTTTTACCTATTGTTGGAACTGAAATTTAATGGTCAAGCACGATAAAGGAAGCGAAGATTTAAAAAAAAATTAAGGGATTTTTTTTCCAGTAAGACGAGAAGATAAATTTTTCAGTAGTATAAGAGTGGCTCATCTGTAAATCGGAAAAATTAGGACGATATTAAGAGCTAAATTTTTTTCATGTTTGATGTCGTTTTAAAGAACCAAGTGAGTTTGGTCTTTCGGGTTTCTGAAGTGACACTTTTCAGGATATGTTTTGGGTGCAAGTTTTAAGAAATTACAGAAATTTAAGCTTAAGAAAACCCTCAGTACTAAAGATAATAACCAAGTCATTTACTTCTGATATGAAACAATATTTGTTAACCAAAAGCCTCAGAGACAAAAGCTAAGTTTTTTTATCCTTAAACTTGTAGTTATAGACGTTTTTTATATCAGAAATACCTTCCCTGTCAGTCATTCCCCTGGGATTTAGCATCAATAATACTATGATAAAAAGGTTTGGTTTTATCGAAGGCGTTCGCAGTGCGTTAATAATGAAAAACCGGCCAAGTGCGAGTCGGACTCGCACACGAAGGGTTCCGTTTCATTATCAAATTACAACAAAAAATAACTTTGTTTTTCATACAAATATATGAATAACAAAGTTATATTTGCGGTTACTGAAAAAGTGCTATATCTCAAAAACCACGTAGTTTTTATTGAGATCTATAACATATATTTTTTTCAGATTTTTCACTTTGGTAGTTTAGAAATTACAGGGGGGGGGACACACACATTTTGGCACTTTGGGAGTGTCTTACTCTAAAATGATTGACTTTAGGAAAAAATGGTTTTAGAAACCTCAGTACCATTTTTTAAGACCTATTCATAGACACCCCACACGTATAGGTTTGATGAAAAAAAATATTTTTAGTTTCAGTTTCATGTATGGGGAGCACCCCCTAATATTATTATTTTATTATTTTTGTACGAAAATCGTAAAGCGGTTAATATAATACATCTACCTACCAAGTTTTAACTGTGTAGTCCTAATAGTTTCGGAATAAAGTGGCTGTGACATACGGACGGACGGACAGACAGACAGACAGACAGACAGACAGACAGACAGACAGACAGACAGACAGACATGACGAATCTATAAGGGTTCTGTTTTTTGCCATTCGGCTACGGAACCCTAAAAATGATGTGGAAGATTGATTTTCCTTTTTTACATAGGCACGCATATTTTTTACTTCTGTTATTCTAAAATAAAGAACATTTGCGTCTTTTTATGTTTTTTGTCCTTCTTGCAAATTGATTAGGTACTCGTTTTGTGACCTTGATTTTTCCAATTTCATACTTATATTGGACTCTGTCTTCCTTTAAAAATTCCTTCACAAAAAGTATTTAGAAGGAATTCAAATAAATCCTTTTGTGAATTATTATTATCATTTAGCTATGTCTAAGGTCAGGGTAAATCAATTCATTCCTACCCATTGGAACGTTTAATAGAGGAGCCGTATTTAAATAATACCGGCATCCGCCCACAAAGCCGACGTGTCTGGGCCACGATATTGCGGGCATTAAGCATTTATTGAACTGTGCACGTAAGTACCTACTCTGGCCAGCTCACCGATAATTATACGTAGCTTTTGGTACAAGGGAATTTGCGGATTAAAGGACCAATGGTCTTTGATTCAGTAAACATGTATGCTAATTTGATAAAATAGAAGGCTGACTTAGCTACGATAGCAACAACGGCTAATACTTACTCAAAAAATAATGAGGAAAATAATAAACAACAGGTAAGGTCACATTAAAAGCAAAACTCCGGGTCAAAGTTCTAGGAATCGTTTCGTCGTAATACGAAAACAAATGACAATAAATTGAAGCCTCTTCAGTAGATCAAAGAAATACGGAGAAATTACTTCAATTAAATATCTGAAAAGCTGAAAACATTCGCATTTTGAGCTTTAGCCCCAATTCGAAGTAAGCTGATCTGTGCACTTCAATCAAATTGGTCCTGGTCTTTCAAGAGTACAATTATATTTACGGGCTTTTTACACGACTCCAAGAAACGTTGTTTTTTTTTCATGATCAACATTTCTATCTGCCAAATTAATGTTTTGTTTTTTTATGCTTATTTTACTTTTTCTTTCCTAGAAACCCCGTTGTCTACAATGGGCCTGCCATGGCTACTGTTGGCGGCGTGCGCGCTGATGTGCGCGAGCGCCGACCGTGGAGGATCATCGCTGCGGGGCGCACTTGAAGCGCTGCAGCGTCGACAGCGCGGACGTATGCACGGACCAATCCTGCCACAGCCGGATTATGATGCGCTGTATGAGTTTGTACCTCCACAAGGCTATCCAGGTATGTTAATAAATCAAGTTATGTAATAGAAGTTAGCTATAGTTCTATTTCATACTTATAAAAAAGCAAATTCCTGTTGAGTTCTTTTGTATTGTTCGAGCCACAAATTCCCTGGTAAAAAAGTCGATAGTAAATTATTTGCTAACGAATAATTTTCTATGTTTGCTTTCAGAACCCGACTACGCTGTAGACGTTGAAGACATTGAAGAAGAGCCAACTCCGAAATACATTGTAAAATTATTAGATGACAATGACAGACCACCAGAAACCTATGAATACAAACTTATTAAGAAGAAGAACACCGCTAACTCAGCCGCTAAGAAAGAGTCAGCGTTCCGTGAAAGGAGTCACCACTCAGATAATGATAGACTGCGTGAATTGTTCATGGATAAAAATGAAGGAGAAGAGAAGAAGGAACTAGAAGATGGGCCTGACAACGATGCTGAGTACGCACTACTACTAGGACAGCTTTGGTCGAAATATAAATACAACAAAGAACACGCTAACAATATAGACAGTGCTCCCCAAGGCGTAGTAAAGCTTTACAATGAAAAGATCGTCAAGAAACGATACCCCGATAATTGGGGTCCTATTGCTTTTAAAAGGAAACGAAGTTCTGACTCCGATTCTGATCGGCCAATTCTTTTCGATTACGAAGGCAGGAAGCCTAATCCTGGGCCAGTGGATCCCAATTACAACGCGTACGATGTTTCTGATGACGATAAAGATGACCTTCGTGAAGAATATGCTATCGCATTCCAGCCCCTGGATGATGATAGTTTCTCTGATTTATCCGATGATGATCAATACACGTATGATGCAGTCGAAAAACGTTTTCCTGTAACCAAGCGTAGTAGTGGCTCGTATACCCTAAACACCCAAAAGAAAAGGTTTGCCCAAAATCAAAACAGACGTGACAAGTCTTTCCGAAGTAGTGCTGGCACTGACCCGAAGCTAATTAAAGACCTTTCTAAAATCTTTGGTGATTCTGAAATTGAAATTATCAAAAATCCAGTAAAACGTAATACAGACCACGAAGAGCATGATCATGAGGTAAAACCACCCATGGTAACACAAGTTCACAATGTAACTCACGAACACAACAATTCAGCTGTTCATGATGACGACAGCCACGAACATCATGGTCATAACATTCACCATCCCGGTGTTTCTGGCAAGGAAGTAGAACACATAACTGAACACGGACATGACCATGGTCATGCACACGAACACGAGCATGAACATACACATGACCACAATCATAAGCAGGATCACGACCATAGTGACAAAGATAAACCAATCATAGTCAGGAAGAAGTCAATAGATTGGTCTGATTATTTCGGAATTGACAAACGCACTAACAAGCCCGTGTCATTCGTGAATGGATTAACTCAAGATAGACTACGAAAACAATATTTTGACACTTTTAACAAGGAAGTAATTTATCCATTGAATTCATTTCGTAAACACAGCTATGTGAAAAGGAATTACGTTGAAACTAAACCCAATGAAGAAACTGAAATTCAAATAGACAGAGCTCACCTAGCAGTTCAAAATGACGAAAAGAGGAGTACAGCTAGTGACAACGACTCTAAACTTGACAATATTGATAAAAAACTAAGAAACATGGAGGGACTGATTGTAGATGAAGCTTTGCATTACTCTAATGTAGAAGAGTTAGATTCAAAAGAAGAACAGGAAATGAAAGAAAAACTCCTGTCACGGCTAGCGGCAGCTTATAGCTTGGAAAAAATGAGGAAGGCGTTGAAGGAATTCAAACAAAGTTTGCAAATCCAAAAGGCAAAGTCTAGTGCAGCACCATCCCCGATGCCCACCGACGAGTCCAAATCTAAACGCGTGGCCGTAAAGAAAGAGAAAGTAGAAATTTTGAGCAACGATATTCCTGGATTCGAAAAGGGAGACGAAAGGAACAGTGATTTTGAGGATGAACAAGGTGCTGGCCACTACTTGAATGGAAAAATCGAGGAACAATTTTCTGAAGGATACATGGGTGGCAGCGGTAGACACCGAATTCCCTCTATGGCAACAGGTAGGTTTACTTTGCATAGGCTCTCGTTCAGATAATTTTTATAATGAAGTCAGCATTTACCATTTTAATTCTGCAGTAGGTGCGTCTGGTGCGTGCCCGGTTCTTGCGAAGATAGTGCAGCGGTGCCGAGGCGTAGACATGCTGGCTGGCGACCGGGGACAGTTGTTCCTACCGCTTTGTAGCTTGCATCAGATCTGCTATCTTTGCGTAAGAGTATTTTGCATTCATCATCTCCTTATGAACATCCCACTTACGTTCAAACTTCAAACTAATACTTATGTTTTCTTACAGGGAGAGGCCCCACCAACAACCTGCGACCTGGTATTCCTTTCTGAAGCTGATACAACATGCGAAGGAGACATGGGCTGTCAACGAGCTGCCCGCTCCGCACTGATGGCTCTGCGAGAACTCCACGACAACCTAGCCGATGAACTGGACGGGGAGTGTGAGGCCAGCCCTTGTCTGCCTGCCACCCTGAAGCTCAACCTAGGCTGGCAGCGAGCCTTCCAGCGATAGACAATCAACACAAACATGCGACCATTACTTAAGGCGACAATCACTTCAGCCATGTCACATTTAATGGACTAAGGCTTTCTCAAGATGTCACTCGGCGAGCTGTTCTCGTGATCCGATGGTATTAACGTACTTTCTTTTAAATCGTCACCTAAAGGTATATCATTTCACCATTAGTATTATCTAGGTAAAACTTTGTTATTGTATTCGTACGAGTCTAACCAGCCATAGACCCGTAGGGATATAGCGTTAAGGTTCACACAAAGTTGATCTCAATAGTTACGTCAGCTAGCTGTTATTTATGCGATAATTCTACGCTTTCATTGTTAAATGTAATTTGAAATTATTATTATATTATATTGAACGTTGTATGGACTTTTGCTAGATATGTTTTTGCGATTGTATTTCAAGTGTAGATCCATCTAATATAATGTGGAACTCGGGCAGGATTAGATGTCACGTTTTCGGAATTCGATGTGTGTATGTATGTATTGAGATGGTAACTTTATCGTTGTTAAGTATTTACTTACGTATATTTGTACTAAATGTGTCCACGTAAGTATTGAAGATAATCAAAATACTAAATGTATAATAAATGTATTTCCAAAATATGAGACTATTATAAATGAAAAGGTATTCCAATGTATTGAGAAATATCATATAGGTACATTTTACATAGATGTGTGTACCTTTATTTATATCTATATTTTATATTCGTTTAATTAAAATTATATTTAGGAATAAAGAATGTGAAAAGTGAGTCATAAACAGTATTGCTTTGTCAGATCGCCCACACAGTCAACCATCAGGCCTGAGATTGATGAGAGCGCAAACTGCATTAGTCTAGCGGCACTTTAGACTTTACTAGGACAATAAAACGTTTTGTTTACACGCGTGACGTCGACCGCGGTCTGACGTCACCAAGTGTCTTTATAGCAGTGGATATTCCACTCGCTCTTCTAAGTCTTCCGATCAAAATTTGGCTTCAATATGTCCTTTGTACCGAATCTGACCGCATCGTTTACAACTCCCTATAATGCGAAATTTACAATGTTTTATCTTGACATTTACAATAAATGTTAGTCGGAGTGATGAGAATTAGATAGAATATATGAATGTAATTTATTAAAAATACTGTACGCTATGTACCGGTCATTTTAACGACTTGAATGTTATATCACTTTATTCAAGTAATTATTACTAACACCCGAATATAAATGGTTTTCAATAAAAATTGTTTCAATCACAATCTTAATTTTACTGCTCCCTATAGTTTTAATAGAATAATCTGAACACATGTACACATTCAAAACAAGATAAATACCTAAACGTGGGAAGACAACACTAAAACGGAATTATATACCTGAGATAGTTATCAACTATGACGAAACAATTAATCAGAATCAAAAGAACAGTAACAAAACAAATGCTGTTTCTACGGAATCTACAGACTATCTCACACAAACACAAGTCCTAACACACACGATTTTACCTTATGTAATTAATGTACCAATCGAGGTACAACACCGATGCCTACTCGTCGATGATACTGCTGAGATATCTTTTATCGATAACTCGATAACAACGCGTAAAAATTGTCGATAACACAGTTTGTTCAGGCATTGACAATAAATAACATCTTGCTAGTACAAGTGAGGCAAATTGTGAAAAATTGTGCGAAAACGTGCCGGTTTCCGAAATGGGAGACGCTAGTGGGGACAATGAAAATAAAGGAATTGATAATCCAGCAGTTACAGATGGTAAATACATAAATAATGGTCTTAATTAATAAATTGATAAGGATTCTAATTGATTATAAATTGATCATAGAATGCTTGCTGTAATAAAGAGGGAAGCGGCATAATCAAATTAAGATACATTTATGCGCGTCACTGATAATACTTACTTGTTTAAACTTGAAAAGGTTTTCCAGCAAACATTCCAATAATTGAAGTGTTTATGGTGTGTCTAATCAAAATAATTATAAATTATACAATTAATAATAAACAAAACATTTCTAAGTTTTCATAATCCCCTGAATTTCAAGTATTTTTTCCGCAGACGATGGATCACCAGCGAGGAGGCAAGATTTAGTTATTAGTGTTCAGCCCACAACCGGTGAGTTTTATTAACTAAAGCTTTCGTAAAGAAACCTTACATTGAAATGAAACTGTTCACAACAACAACACTGATCAATCTATATCAGTCAGCAAAAACAAAAGAGAAAGAGGCTTCAGTTGATGACGCGAGCGTTGTCGCATCGACGTCACAAAATCCATACAATTGTATCAAAGAGAACCTTAGAAAAAAATATCCTAATTTAGCAACTTATTTGGATGAAGAAGACAGCTAGGCTTTGCTAGGAGTAAGAATTTGCTCTTTTGCTACTTCGAAATAATTTTGTTTAGGAGGTGACCGCGCACCGCTGCCAGTGTCAACACTGGACTGGCGTTCCAACAGCCGAGGGCAGTTCATACCAGTTCATGGACTGGACTTCCTCATTGGCGTCACCAACCTCTTGATACAACAAACTGTGGAATTGACTGATCGTAAGTATAAGGAGATCAGCGAATTTTAATTAGTCGTATATTACATAGCAATTATTTTATAGGTCTTGTTTCCTCTTGAAGTTTTTGCATTGCATTGCATTGACCAAGACAATTTTTTTATTTACAGAAAAACAGTTGAAAGTCTTATGTCTGTCTGAGTATTTTACACGACGCATTACCAAGAGTTGCGTAAGGTTAAACAATTTGTAATTAGTCAGCACAAAACCAGTAGAACTTAACATGACAAGAATTAGACTGATAAAATGATATCTACTTACGGGTATGGCTACGTCACGTAGTACAGATTAATTTTAAGGACGCGTTTGCAGCTTGAGCAAAATTAAGCTGTNTGAGCCTACATTTGTGTGAGTGAGATGTGTCAATGTAGTAGTTCAATTTCATGCCTATCAATTTTGCAAACGCGTCCTTAACACTGGAAGGACGCGTTTGCAGCTTGAGCAAAATTAAGCTGTTTTTCGGTACATTTTGCGACTAAACCAAGCCAAATCAAAACATGACAAATAACTCCTTCTTATAGCTTGGGTCTTCAACTATAAACGCAACGAAGGTTTTTTTTTAAAAAATAAATTTTTGATATCATAAAAAGGTTATTTCGTAACCCCTTTCTACAAAATTCACGATACCGGGTCAAGTTTAGGTACAATTTTCTTACTAAGATAAAAGTAATTTAGTATTGATTTATTTTTTGTAAATAGGCAAACATAGTCAAGATTAAATGTAAGGAAATTACAAAAGAAATTATAAAAGGACACTTCATCAAGTCCGGTGGTAAGGTCTCATCATAACTTACAAGACGAGCCCAAACTCGGTACACCTAGATCTATTCGTCGCGGAGTTCCAGTAGCAGACACCGAGGGTATACCTTCAGGTCACTTTATCAAGTCCAGTGGTAAGGTCTCATCATAACTTACAAAACTTTATCTTGATTTATAAAGACACAAATAATTCATACCTCCACGACATTAATGGTATTGTTTATTCATATTTCCGTGTCCGCAATAATAATAAAATACTGAGTTTACATGTTTAGGGTGTTCCCACTATTTCCTCTGACATAATGAGAAAGAGAAACCAGAACCTCACATGAAATTATTATTTACTTAAACCTTACATGCTTGGTCGCCAACAGAATAAAAATGATAGAATAATAATTTAAATATATAAACATTGGTCGCCGATTTATAATAAAAATGATAGAATAATAAGATAAGATATAGAAGATTATGAATATTATAGGAATTAGTGACCCCTAAAATCCATTTACTCTAAATGGTATATCTGCAAGTTAATTATTTTTGATTCATTGAATTTACATTATTTTATTTCACGAACCGAATTCATGCTTGAAGTGTACATTTCTGTAAGGTTTGATAGAAGAAAAAGTTTTCAAATATTGTAAGCAAAAATGGAAGTTCTTATGGATTGACAGCTATAATCAAACAAATATTTAAATTACTGATAATGGAGATATTTGTGTACTAACAACGGACAATCAATAATGATTGTTATCTATGGAAAACAAAGGAATCAACTAAATAAGATTACATACTGATTGCAATTATATTGCACAATATTATTATTAGGTAGCTTACATAATGAAAACTTGACACATTTTCAGTTAGTTTTGGTAGGAATACAAATCTAGATTTAGTGAATTAGAACAGAAGATTTAAATATCATAGAAAAAACTTAGAATTACAATATGTCCGATATCTCGATTTTCAGTGACATCAAAAATCGAGTCGGAGAATCGATACATAGTGCGAGTACCGAATGGCGAAGCACTGTATATTGCCAGCGAGACTTCGACTTCCACTCAGCGATGCCTGTGCGGGTCAGGGCGGGCCTTCACCATGCACTTGCATGACAACACCAGGCAAGAAGCCATGGTGCTGAAGAGAAGGCTCGCTGCAGCCTCTTGTTGCTTCCCTTGTAGATTGCAGGTCAGTTTCATTGTGTACCACACAAGTACACCTCTAAAAATGCATGGATTTCAGTTATCTGAATAAAGACTTTTTTATTAATAAGGTAGGTATGTGATAGCTAACGTAGGTATATTGGCTGGTCTTAAGTTAGCCGTGCAGTGAATAATTTCAGTCATAAAATATCTGCCTGAGTTACTGAAATGCTATTCGCTACATCAACCGAACTGTATACACTCTGCTTTTATTATATAGTCTATTATTTTAAATCGTCGATAAGCGAACTTAGAAATCGACTATATTTTAATATCAAATTACAAGATCGTTTAAAATAGGACTACTTGTTACTATTAATTAGCATTTCGAATACCTAGTCCAGATACATAAAACAATCTCTTTTTATCCCTGGAGGCCGGACCAGACATTAACAATAACTTAAGTCTCGTATCGCGAGTTGATTTAAAGTTCATTATCATAGGAATAGACCATCTACAAGACCATATATTACTGTGTAATCCAATCCTCAGAACAACTACCTACATCTACCAGGCTGTATTTTGGCTGTAGGTATGTTAGGTTTAGTAATTAATCATATTACCTAATTCTCCACTTGATTGTGGCTAACATGGCAGAATGCAGGATTTCAAACTTTTGCTATCCCAACCAAACGTACTAAATCTTCTTTTCCTGATAATTCCAGGAGATAAAAGTGATAACTCCGCCGGGAGACTACGTGGGTCGCGTGCAGCAGCAATGCACGTGGATGGTGCCCTTCTACCTGGTGAGAGACGTCAACGATCAGGTCCTGTTCGTGGTGGAAGGACCAGCTGTGCTGCAGCGCAGTGCGTTGTTGCTGTCCGAGTTTAAGGTACGATTTCTTGGAACATAGAGTAGGTGCTTGAAAGCTTTCTATAGATATGGATAACTAGCTGTTCCTCGCGGTTGCACCCGCGTCCTGAGGGATGTAGTTCAAACATTTTGTGCTGTTCTGGTATATAGTTAGCAGTATCATCGACATTCGATTATTAGTATGTCTATGTAAGATAATTATGTTGTTCTGGCACAATAACAAATACATGAACAATATTTGAAAGCATTTTTATGAAAGAGAGAGACAAAGCGCCTGGTGGAATATTGTTGTCTTTGTCATTTCGTGCGTGACGTCATTGACGTGTCATTTGTTTAAAAAAAATTCAAAGCATTTTTATACGTGAGTGAGAGAGACAGAGCGCCTATTTCAATATTATTGTCTTTGTCATTTCGCGCGTGACGTCATTGACATGTCATTTGTTTTTAATTATTTGAAAGCATTTTTATAAGTGGGAGAGAGAGACAGAGCCCCTAGTCGAATATTGTTGTCTTTGTCATTTCGTGCGTGACGTCATTGTCGTGTCATTTGTTTTTAATGATTTGAAAGCATTTTTATGAGTGAGTGATAGAGACAGAGCTGCTGTTGCAATATTGTTGTCTTTGTCATTTCGCGCGTGACGTCATTAACATGTCATTTGTTTTTAATTATTTGAAAGCATTTTTATAGAGCGTCTAGTCGAATATTGTTGTCTTTGTAATTTTGTGCGTGACGTCTTTTAAGTGTCATTTATTTTTAACAATTTGAAAGCGTCTTCCCTCGGATTCATGAAAGACAGCATTATCATGAGGCATATTTAGCAGCGATTGAGAGAGACAGAGTACCCGAATAAAAAGTTGCCTATGTTGTTCCTCGAGTCTATTCAATCTCTGTACCAAATTTCATCAAAATCGGCTCACTGTTTTAGGCGTGAAAGCGTAACAGACAGACAGACAGAGTTACTTTGACATTTATAATATTAGTACGGAGTATATTATTTCATATTTAGGGGATTTCATCATTTTGAAAGAACAATGCACAAAAATTTTTCGTCACTGTAGTGAATTGTCATAACCAAGACCGAAATGTAAGCAAATATTGAACTAAAACTATCTAATCATAAAAATAAGATGATTTGCCACTATGGAATTACTTATCCTTACTTCCTTACTGACTAATATTATAAATGCGAAAGTAACTCTGTCTGTCTGTTACGCTTTCATGCTTAAACCAGTGAGCTGATTTTGATAAAATTTGGTACAGAGATAGAATAGACCCTGAGGAACAACAAAGACTACTTTTTATCCGGGTACGGGAAATAGTTCCCTCGGGAAGCGGGCGAAGCCGCTGGCAGAAGCTAGTGTATAATAAACGAGTATGGAAGTAATCCATTCTTTTGGACAAATTCGTCATTGGTAAGTTTCATTTATACTGGAACTTTAGTAACAACTAATTTTATAATCTTTTCTTCCTTTCAGATAATGACAGGAGATTCCCTCCGCGAGGTAGGCAAGATAGCCCACGGCTGGGATAGAGACCTGAACAGTTTCGCCACCACGCTAAAAATACCAACCACCGCGGTGCAGCCGAAACATAAAGCCTTGCTACTTGCTGCTGCCTTCCTTCTGGTAAGATTATTCTTTATCTTTATCCTTTCTACTAATATTGTAACTCTGAAAGTTTGTGAGGATGTATGCATGGATGTATGTATGTTTGTTACTCTTTCAAGAACTATTAGACGAATTTTGATTAAACTTGGCAGTAATCCTTGGCTACATTTCAGAATAATATATAGTTTTTGACCGGGTACGAGAAGTATCCTCACGGGAAGTGGGTTAAACTGCTGGTGGAAGCTAGTTGGAAATAAAGCTTTTAAAAGAATTGGCAATTTAAAATTAACAAATGGTTTAGCTTCATTTACTCAGTATTTTAGTATGTTTGATTCCTAAATAGGAGGTTTTAAATTCAACTTTTGTATTGTTTCAGGAATACGCCTATTTTGAGAGATCAAAAACCAGTTGCCTAAGGTGTAATTGTTTTTAAGCTAATGTTACGGCCTTGTTACGGCTGTGGTTATAAGTTAAGGCTTATTTTTATCTAAATATATTTTTATACAATCTAGCGATTAATTTTATATATTAAATGATTCTAATTAAAAAAAAAATCTTTTTATTGAAAAGTTCCCCATCGCTATTATATACCAATTTCAATATTCAATAAAAAAATCTCATAATGTAAAGTAAAATGAGGTCCTAATCAGAGTCGTATTTGAGATAGACTTAAAACCTCCTTTTTCGAATTTCTTGTCAATTTGACGTAAAAAATGACATAAGTATACCTTGAAATTTTATAAACATTAATATTTTGTGATATATTTATACACAAAAAATCATTATAATTTTTAATAGCTGTGATCTGATGTGTTATATAAAATGCCGTGCAATCCGCCGAAGACCAATGCGGAGAAGATGTGGCCCTACGATGAGTATTACATCGGGGAGAGGGACCAGGAGAATAGGAAGAATGGGAAGGGGCAGCACCACTGGACCGGGGCTGAGGTTAATAATACATGCGTACATAGATACATAATAATCTATATAATCATCGCGCTACGTAGCCTTCTATGGTAAACACCAGCAAATTAGCCGGGTCAGTGGGTATCCCCTCTTAATTTAAGTTACTATTTCATAATATAAAGTACCTGGTCTACGTCAATTCTCAGTTCTTTATTGCGTATCATAATGTATTCGTCAGGTACTTGCCGTATTTTAAATTAGACCTCCAAAAAGTATCACACTTGAAACTTAATCAGAAAGTTGTTCATTCATTGTGTGAAGTCCTCATCCATATTTATATCGTATCAATACCTGACCTGAGCTCTAGAGAAACCTCTTAGGTACATCTTTGGACATGCACCATATGAATGTACGCATGATCACTTTCTTGCAGTCTCTAGAATCGTACACAGGTCGTATGCTCCGGGACACGATGCACGGCGCTGGCGACTACCGCTGGCGGTACCTAGGAGCCGAACATTCCGCCTCTACCTACGAGGGCAGATTCTACAACAATGCCATGCATGGCTATGGGATGATGTCGTACCCAGATGGACGGGTTTTTGATGTTAGTATCAGCTATAACCTTCCATTTGCCAGTTACAATCTAGTAATGTTGGGGAATTATGTATTCAGTTTTTGAATGCTAGACCGGTCACTGGTAACCTCAGACAAAACTAAAAGACACGTATTTTTAGGACTCCTTGAGGAAACAGTAAGTCAGAGTAAGCACGCTGGCAGGAAGAAAAAACAGGATCATAAAATCTATTATGTCATACACTTTCCCAGGGTATATGGCAAAATAATATCCGCTGGGGTCCCGGAGTCGAGTCGCACGCGTGTCTGCGAGAAGACGTGGGTCTCTGGTACGGGTACCAGCTCATCAGACTAGCCTGGCGACCGGCAGTGCCCAGCGTGGCCATCGATTTGATGTCCAACCCAGTCGGTGCCAACGTGGTAGCACCACATCGAATACTGCTATCTGAGAACACGAGGATTGTTAGTAGAAAATTCTTGAAGTGATAATGTAATCTATTGCATTGTAGGTCGAAGGTTTCTGATATCACTGAATCGCACGTAGGTAACGTACTTGCAACTGAATGTATAAAACTTACTCCTCGATCTAAAGCTACTTACGTGACTTAAGGTGAAACTTAGCATTGGTCTACAGGTCAAAATTTTGCATAATTGCTTACGCTCTTCCATTTAAAACTCGTTCAGTATTGCTGGACAGTAAAATCTGTACCTATATGGACATTTACCGTATACTTTTGTAAATGCTAATATTTTAAGCTCCGTTGATCCGTTTATCTCCTTAAGATCGGTGAAGTAAACTCTGCAATAGAACTTCTGAAACAATACGGGGCGGAACCGTTGGCAGCAGCAGAGAAGTGGATGAAGCTGTACCCTAAGAACTGCACCGACACTTCCAGTCAGCTGTGCTATGTGGAAGCCTTCGATCGCGCTTACTATGACAGCCAGATCCAAACGTTGGTTGAAGTCACTGAGCCAGAAGTTGAAGTTGAAGCCGACAAGGTTATTCTTTTAGATGGAATATGTAATTAGATAAAATTATATGTAGTAACTTATTTATCTAAGAGATCTTATTCTTCTTCACTTACTTTTAATGTAAATTCTGTTCAGCTGATGTATCGGCATGATGAAGACATACTATTTATTTTTTGTCGATATCTTACCTTATCCTACTATTATAATATAATTATATTATTATTCGTTCTCAGTGTGAGAGGAGGCCTTTGCCCAGCAATGGGACGATAAAAAAAGGCTATTTAAAAAAAAACTATTATGCTAATCCTAATAAAGTTAGAACCAGGATCAAAACACCATCATAATGACTTTCAAACAGGACGTCAGTTCCGCTAGTAAAGAGAGTAGCAACACGGAGATCAAGACTTATTACGCTTGGAACAATAACAAAATCATGATCCACATGATGAAGCACTGCTTCACACACGAGTTTCAGAGGAAGGGATCTCGACTCAACCTCAAAAAGATACTGTCTGGCCCCAGAAAGGCTTTTAAACCAGCCGGCAAGCATGAGTTGGATTCTAGGTTTGTATACCATCAAGACATGTTCTAGTGCAGAAGCTTCGTATTTTTCTCTGTTCGTTTTTGATAGTCTTTAAAACAATAAATGCGACAATTTCAGGACAATACTAATGGCAGCGTATTTGGGACATATAGCGAACGTTGCTCAACTTATAAATGAGAGTGACGTCATGCCCGATGTTGCTGATATACAGGGAAACTCTGTTATGATGTATGCGGCTGTGAGTAACACCTAAACAGTGGCGATACTACTGAGCTACAAAATATTTATATATTATTTATATTTATATATGTTACAGTTATAACCCGTTTAAGAATAAGGTACGATGAACTCTGAGAACAGTTTTGACGGACTCTCTTAGGACAAACGCGTGTTGTCTAGTAAGAACTAGTTTTAACTGATATGAAATTTTGAGTATTAGTTATTTCTAGTTTTAACAAAGGCATTTAGTAAAAACTAGTTCTAACTAGGGAAAACGCGTTCTATCTTTAAACGGGTTATAACTGTAACATATATATATGATGATGTTTTGTTTTATTCAGTGTGGGGATCAACCAGATATAATACACTTCCTAGTAGAGGCTGGAGCAGATGTGGACTCGTACAATGACGCGTGCTGCACACCGCTCGGCATCGCCTTGTTAAGATACGCTTTGGAGAAGCAAGACATACCATATAATGCGATGTTGCAAGCTTTGCTACCACAACCGGCTGCAGGACCTCGTAAGTATACGTATAGAATGATCTAGAACATTTTTTTTCCAATGCGTAATATTGACCGTGATACGTTACGGTTATGAATTCATATACCCTATAATTTTAAAAATTATTGCTCGATTCGATATTTGTTGTGGGTGTCCTATGGGTAGCGTCTTAGGTATATTTGTAGAGCGACGTCGCAACGCGGCTGTGCAAATAATTTCGATTGCAATATTATTTGCTATCTGCAAACCGCATTTATTTGCATGGATAGGGGATTATTGCAAAAATAATGTCTATACCTTTATCTCTTCCAAGTATGAACACTTTGCTCAATAGCTTTGTCATATCGTAACTCGTAGCTCCACCGAACGAAAAAATTCTGGAATGGCATATGAACCGTGACTTGCAACCAGCCCCGAACGGTATACAAAAGTCCCCCAGCAAACAAAACTACAAGTCTCCTCTGGGGAAGAAAGGCTCTTTGAAAGACTTACCGACTGTTGGGAACAAAAAGAAACTAGAAACGTCACCAAAAATTGAAGTGCAAAAACTGCCTGAATCTGATACGAAAATGGATACGGTCATCGAAGATAAGCGAGTGTATGATAGTATCAACACTGAATACTTGATAAAAGTTGCCGAAGAGTTTTCAGTTATCAGTGAGGTAAACCCGATACCGTATATTTTTGATATTCGCGACATGAGTAAAGACATTTTGTTGATAAACGAGGACGACAGTAAAAAGCCGCCAGACAAGAATGCAAAGAAAACTGGGTCTAAACTTTTAAGGGATTCTATGAAACCTAGCAGAGACATGATGTGGCAGGATGCAGAAGATGTCATTGACACTATAGAACTAATGAAACAAGAAAAGTGAGTAGCAGCTACCATTTCTAATTATTATCGATTATAACAGCTTGCAAAGAGTTACATATAAATAACAGGGTCATATTTTTGATATATTGCCCACGACCAAATTGCTACACATGGCGAATGCGGATAGATATTATTGTTTTTTATGCAAAACGTGATCATTTAGCTTAACCGGATCGAATTATTTAGTTAGTTAATTAAAGTAATCCCACTACATAACATCATGAAGGCGAAAGTTTGTGATTGTGTGGGTGCGTGTGGGTGCGTGTGTGCACACCCTCACACGCTTGATCTTCATAGGGGAGCCTCACAAACTTAGCTTGAACACATACAATTTAGGTCTTGCCCCGCTTCTGCACGTGCAAAAAACTGAATGGATTCTGATTAAACTTGGCTTTATCAGTGGCAGACGATACAACTGACAAGTTCGTCGACTAAATTACATAGGGGCTACTTTTTTATGAGTGCGGGTAAGTTCCCTTAATATGCGGGCTAAACCGCTGCTGGCGGAAGCTAGAATTTCTATTGAATAAAACAGCGTATACCACTTCCTGTAACAATGAAATATAACATAAGAACTGACAATATATTTCAGGCTGTCGCGAATCATGGCGACCATCCTGCAGCTATTGAGTGAGGGCGCGGACCCACGTAGAGTGAATTGTCCGCAGTCAGCATTACTCGTAGCCATCGTATCGGGTTCCGCAGATCTGGTACGCCACCTTATAGACCACGGTGCAGATCCTGATGAAGTATACCCTCAGGTAACTTGACATTCGTACTTACTTTATTAGAGAAAAGTTTGTATGTTAAAAAAATCCACATGAGGTCAAAGTATCTGCATTAATTATATTATTAATTGAATCCTTTAGAGAATATACATACATAAGTAGGTACATACGTATCAACTAAAGTATGCTAGTGCCAACCTTTTCAGTTTATATGGGTCATGATTTAGAATTTACGTAGGTACAGCTACTTATGCTCTTTCATGAAAATCAGGTTAATGATCTACCTTAATATCTTTTTGTACCTGTGAATCTTTTACTTTCGAAAGAGTCGTCATTAGCTAACACCACCTTTTTCCTCCTTCAGATGCTTGGCTACTCAACTATAGACGTGGCAGTTAGTGGGCCAATAACAAACGACAACTTGGAGGTGATCCGAACATTGCTGGAGTGTGGGGCGAATCCAAACCGTAGGTTGGAAATGCCCGAACTACCGGTACTGCCCAATGTAGTTGTTCCCGAGGTCGGCAAAGATGATGGAGCAACTTTACTACACGCGGTACTTGCAAGGAAGATTGAGGTTGATCCTGAAGGTGTTAATGCTCTCGAGGTTAGTAAATATTATCGCCAAAAATATAACTCTAGAACTCTAACTGCGGAAATCAATATTCTGTCTATCTCTGGATTTGCTTACTAGTGATAGGATTTTGACATTAGCNAACTAGTTTTAACTGATATGAAATTTTGAGTATTAGTTATTTCTAGTTTTAACAAAGGCATTTAGTAAAAACTAGTTCTAACTAGGGAAAACGCGTTCTATCTTTAAACGGGTTATAACTGTAACATATATATATGATGATGTTTTGTTTTATTCAGTGTGGGGATCAACCAGATATAATACACTTCCTAGTAGAGGCTGGAGCAGATGTGGACTCGTACAATGACGCGTGCTGCACACCGCTCGGCATCGCCTTGTTAAGATACGCTTTGGAGAAGCAAGACATACCATATAATGCGATGTTGCAAGCTTTGCTACCACAACCGGCTGCAGGACCTCGTAAGTATACGTATAGAATGATCTAGAACATTTTTTTTCCAATGCGTAATATTGACCGTGATACGTTACGGTTATGAATTCATATACCCTATAATTTTAAAAATTATTGCTCGATTCGATATTTGTTGTGGGTGTCCTATGGGTAGCGTCTTAGGTATATTTGTAGAGCGACGTCGCAACGCGGCTGTGCAAATAATTTCGATTGCAATATTATTTGCTATCTGCAAACCGCATTTATTTGCATGGATAGGGGATTATTGCAAAAATAATGTCTATACCTTTATCTCTTCCAAGTATGAACACTTTGCTCAATAGCTTTGTCATATCGTAACTCGTAGCTCCACCGAACGAAAAAATTCTGGAATGGCATATGAACCGTGACTTGCAACCAGCCCCGAACGGTATACAAAAGTCCCCCAGCAAACAAAACTACAAGTCTCCTCTGGGGAAGAAAGGCTCTTTGAAAGACTTACCGACTGTTGGGAACAAAAAGAAACTAGAAACGTCACCAAAAATTGAAGTGCAAAAACTGCCTGAATCTGATACGAAAATGGATACGGTCATCGAAGATAAGCGAGTGTATGATAGTATCAACACTGAATACTTGATAAAAGTTGCCGAAGAGTTTTCAGTTATCAGTGAGGTAAACCCGATACCGTATATTTTTGATATTCGCGACATGAGTAAAGACATTTTGTTGATAAACGAGGACGACAGTAAAAAGCCGCCAGACAAGAATGCAAAGAAAACTGGGTCTAAACTTTTAAGGGATTCTATGAAACCTAGCAGAGACATGATGTGGCAGGATGCAGAAGATGTCATTGACACTATAGAACTAATGAAACAAGAAAAGTGAGTAGCAGCTACCATTTCTAATTATTATCGATTATAACAGCTTGCAAAGAGTTACATATAAATAACAGGGTCATATTTTTGATATATTGCCCACGACCAAATTGCTACACATGGCGAATGCGGATAGATATTATTGTTTTTTATGCAAAACGTGATCATTTAGCTTAACCGGATCGAATTATTTAGTTAGTTAATTAAAGTAATCCCACTACATAACATCATGAAGGCGAAAGTTTGTGATTGTGTGGGTGCGTGTGGGTGCGTGTGTGCACACCCTCACACGCTTGATCTTCATAGGGGAGCCTCACAAACTTAGCTTGAACACATACAATTTAGGTCTTGCCCCGCTTCTGCACGTGCAAAAAACTGAATGGATTCTGATTAAACTTGGCTTTATCAGTGGCAGACGATACAACTGACAAGTTCGTCGACTAAATTACATAGGGGCTACTTTTTTATGAGTGCGGGTAAGTTCCCTTAATATGCGGGCTAAACCGCTGCTGGCGGAAGCTAGAATTTCTATTGAATAAAACAGCGTATACCACTTCCTGTAACAATGAAATATAACATAAGAACTGACAATATATTTCAGGCTGTCGCGAATCATGGCGACCATCCTGCAGCTATTGAGTGAGGGCGCGGACCCACGTAGAGTGAATTGTCCGCAGTCAGCATTACTCGTAGCCATCGTATCGGGTTCCGCAGATCTGGTACGCCACCTTATAGACCACGGTGCAGATCCTGATGAAGTATACCCTCAGGTAACTTGACATTCGTACTTACTTTATTAGAGAAAAGTTTGTATGTTAAAAAAATCCACATGAGGTCAAAGTATCTGCATTAATTATATTATTAATTGAATCCTTTAGAGAATATACATACATAAGTAGGTACATACGTATCAACTAAAGTATGCTAGTGCCAACCTTTTCAGTTTATATGGGTCATGATTTAGAATTTACGTAGGTACAGCTACTTATGCTCTTTCATGAAAATCAGGTTAATGATCTACCTTAATATCTTTTTGTACCTGTGAATCTTTTACTTTCGAAAGAGTCGTCATTAGCTAACACCACCTTTTTCCTCCTTCAGATGCTTGGCTACTCAACTATAGACGTGGCAGTTAGTGGGCCAATAACAAACGACAACTTGGAGGTGATCCGAACATTGCTGGAGTGTGGGGCGAATCCAAACCGTAGGTTGGAAATGCCCGAACTACCGGTACTGCCCAATGTAGTTGTTCCCGAGGTCGGCAAAGATGATGGAGCAACTTTACTACACGCGGTACTTGCAAGGAAGATTGAGGTTGATCCTGAAGGTGTTAATGCTCTCGAGGTTAGTAAATATTATCGCCAAAAATATAACTCTAGAACTCTAACTGCGGAAATCAATATTCTGTCTATCTCTGGATTTGCTTACTAGTGATAGGATTTTGACATTAGCCCCATACNACGTATAGAATGATCTAGAACATTTTTTTTCCAATGCGTAATATTGACCGTGATACGTTACGGTTATGAATTCATATACCCTATAATTTTAAAAATTATTGCTCGATTCGATATTTGTTGTGGGTGTCCTATGGGTAGCGTCTTAGGTATATTTGTAGAGCGACGTCGCAACGCGGCTGTGCAAATAATTTCGATTGCAATATTATTTGCTATCTGCAAACCGCATTTATTTGCATGGATAGGGGATTATTGCAAAAATAATGTCTATACCTTTATCTCTTCCAAGTATGAACACTTTGCTCAATAGCTTTGTCATATCGTAACTCGTAGCTCCACCGAACGAAAAAATTCTGGAATGGCATATGAACCGTGACTTGCAACCAGCCCCGAACGGTATACAAAAGTCCCCCAGCAAACAAAACTACAAGTCTCCTCTGGGGAAGAAAGGCTCTTTGAAAGACTTACCGACTGTTGGGAACAAAAAGAAACTAGAAACGTCACCAAAAATTGAAGTGCAAAAACTGCCTGAATCTGATACGAAAATGGATACGGTCATCGAAGATAAGCGAGTGTATGATAGTATCAACACTGAATACTTGATAAAAGTTGCCGAAGAGTTTTCAGTTATCAGTGAGGTAAACCCGATACCGTATATTTTTGATATTCGCGACATGAGTAAAGACATTTTGTTGATAAACGAGGACGACAGTAAAAAGCCGCCAGACAAGAATGCAAAGAAAACTGGGTCTAAACTTTTAAGGGATTCTATGAAACCTAGCAGAGACATGATGTGGCAGGATGCAGAAGATGTCATTGACACTATAGAACTAATGAAACAAGAAAAGTGAGTAGCAGCTACCATTTCTAATTATTATCGATTATAACAGCTTGCAAAGAGTTACATATAAATAACAGGGTCATATTTTTGATATATTGCCCACGACCAAATTGCTACACATGGCGAATGCGGATAGATATTATTGTTTTTTATGCAAAACGTGATCATTTAGCTTAACCGGATCGAATTATTTAGTTAGTTAATTAAAGTAATCCCACTACATAACATCATGAAGGCGAAAGTTTGTGATTGTGTGGGTGCGTGTGGGTGCGTGTGTGCACACCCTCACACGCTTGATCTTCATAGGGGAGCCTCACAAACTTAGCTTGAACACATACAATTTAGGTCTTGCCCCGCTTCTGCACGTGCAAAAAACTGAATGGATTCTGATTAAACTTGGCTTTATCAGTGGCAGACGATACAACTGACAAGTTCGTCGACTAAATTACATAGGGGCTACTTTTTTATGAGTGCGGGTAAGTTCCCTTAATATGCGGGCTAAACCGCTGCTGGCGGAAGCTAGAATTTCTATTGAATAAAACAGCGTATACCACTTCCTGTAACAATGAAATATAACATAAGAACTGACAATATATTTCAGGCTGTCGCGAATCATGGCGACCATCCTGCAGCTATTGAGTGAGGGCGCGGACCCACGTAGAGTGAATTGTCCGCAGTCAGCATTACTCGTAGCCATCGTATCGGGTTCCGCAGATCTGGTACGCCACCTTATAGACCACGGTGCAGATCCTGATGAAGTATACCCTCAGGTAACTTGACATTCGTACTTACTTTATTAGAGAAAAGTTTGTATGTTAAAAAAATCCACATGAGGTCAAAGTATCTGCATTAATTATATTATTAATTGAATCCTTTAGAGAATATACATACATAAGTAGGTACATACGTATCAACTAAAGTATGCTAGTGCCAACCTTTTCAGTTTATATGGGTCATGATTTAGAATTTACGTAGGTACAGCTACTTATGCTCTTTCATGAAAATCAGGTTAATGATCTACCTTAATATCTTTTTGTACCTGTGAATCTTTTACTTTCGAAAGAGTCGTCATTAGCTAACACCACCTTTTTCCTCCTTCAGATGCTTGGCTACTCAACTATAGACGTGGCAGTTAGTGGGCCAATAACAAACGACAACTTGGAGGTGATCCGAACATTGCTGGAGTGTGGGGCGAATCCAAACCGTAGGTTGGAAATGCCCGAACTACCGGTACTGCCCAATGTAGTTGTTCCCGAGGTCGGCAAAGATGATGGAGCAACTTTACTACACGCGGTACTTGCAAGGAAGATTGAGGTTGATCCTGAAGGTGTTAATGCTCTCGAGGTTAGTAAATATTATCGCCAAAAATATAACTCTAGAACTCTAACTGCGGAAATCAATATTCTGTCTATCTCTGGATTTGCTTACTAGTGATAGGATTTTGACATTAGCCCCATACAAGTAATGTCAAATTTCTATCTCTGGTAAGCAAATCCAGAGTTAGATAGGTTATTGGGAACGGCCGTAAAAGAACTAGCTGTTTCTCACAGTTTCACACGCATCCCGGGAAACTTCTCCTGGTACCCAGATATAATATGTCATCGGAGCAGTATCATAACAGTGAAAGAATTTTACAAATTGATTCAATAGTTTGGGAGACGGTATATTAGTATAGAAAATTACTTTTCTTGACTGACTCATTCGCCAACTCAGATTTACTATCTAAGAGTTAAATAAAATATTATACGGGCGAGATAGGATATTGTTATTTGTAGGGCCAGCAAAGCCGATGATGGCAGTTTTTTTTATTACATTGTGCTTGCGATTTCACTTGCATCCAGAAAGAAGCGTGTCCCGCTATTAGTAGTAAAAAGTAGGATTCTATTGGAGCTTTGGAAGTGTCAGAAGAAATGCTTTATAAGTATTTTAATTCGCTTTTCAGATCCGTAACCAAGTACTGGAGTTACTGCTAAAATATGGGTGTGGCCCCACCGCCCAATACAACGGACATTCAGCAATAGATGTGGCCATGAACAAAAGTATGGACTTATTTGATATCTTCATAAAAAGCCCTCGAACTGACCTCAATGCCATTATCAATAGTGCTAACCAAACTATTCTGGTGAAGATGTTTTACTCGCCGTTCTGCAAAACTATACCACTCACGGAGAGATTGCAGACGGTACATATTTTTCTACAGTATTCCTTTTAGCAAATTATAAACTACTATGTAATATTGTCATGACTTCTGACAGTTGTTATCGCATAATAAAAATTAGTTAACACTAGCTGTTCCATCCTCGTCCCGAGGGAACTGCTTCCAGCACCAGGATTAAGAGTAACATCTCTTTTCTTTAGACTATCTTTATACCAAATTTAATTTAAATTGATTCAGCAGTTTTGAGAATTAATTTCGCATTTATAGTATCAGTAATGGATTAAGGAAACCACATCAACCTTATTTCTTTACTTTCTCTTCAATCTAACTTAGGTTTTTTAATCTTATCTAACAACTATTTTAGCTAACAAATCTGCTCCTGTTTGGCGCAGACCCTTTAATAAAATGCCGCAATGGAAAAGACGAATATGAAAATCTATTCGTATATGTGAGAAAGATATTAGCTGACTTAGAATCTCCGCGAAAAGCTCCCAGTCCAACAACAGGTTAGGCAATACTTATTTCCAAAACAAACAGAAATTGAATTAACGGGAATGTAATTCACAACTGTTTTTTTCAAACTAAAGGTAACGCAAAAAAAAGTAAAAGCGAAGGCAAACCCAAAAAAGACGAAAAAGCAGCTGCAAAGCCAGCACCATCGAAGGCTGCAAACCAAGGTACTAAGCAGCAGGGGAAGGGCCCTGAGGACAGCCCTGGTGACTACAGACAAACATTGGATCTCGTGGTCGAGTGCGCGAGGCTGCTGTATATAAGGTGGTTGCAAGCCAAGCTGATGAAGGAACTGATTGACGTCGTGAACAAGTGAGTGTACCCAGGATGTTTTTTTTAATTCTCTGACTATAATACTTTGTTCTGTAGTTTGACGATTACCTATGGGAGATTTTAAGTGTTCAGATATTTTGTAATTTTGACTGTGTTAGCTGTAGTTAGTAGGTAGTTGCTGACCGCAATTAGGTACTAAGTTCACGTTTTTCAAGATTCATTGTAAGTAATGATGTTGTTGTAATAAAGGTTCAGCCATCGTCACTGGAACATGATTATAAAAGAACACAAGAATAAGAAGTGTGCAGGCCTTTGGTTGACTGCATTTAGATGTCTCGAAATTTGGGATGTCTTGAAAACAACGAAGAAGAAAATTTACAACGATGAAAATATATTGAAAAAAACTTTGTACATAGTTCATTTCTATTATAAGAGAACACGAAAAATCTTACGCTGTCCCTCAATGACGGCACAAGAGAAAGAACTGATAGAACGTGAAGTGAAAGTTTTGATTCATGAACATAAATTGGCTACAATGTCAACTCCAGACATGGTACCAGCTATTCGGCCCTACGTTACTCCTGAATTGACTGTCAAAGGGGTAAACTATATCTATTTTAATAATTTTCGTGTAGGTAGGTAGATTTTGTAACCGAGATTTTAAATTCAAGAATTTCACGATTTCAGGCAGAAAAATTCAACGTGTGCTTTGAATGTGCCCTGCCACTTGTGGATACAAAAGTTACATGCGATTTATGTAAACTCGTCTCGTTTTGCACATTTGATTGTATGAAAATTAATGTCGATAGAGTAAATTGCCATCCATGCAGCAATCATCTGAAGGACAAATACTTCCAAGCACCACTTCCAGAATCTACTGAAACTAGTACTGTTAATAATGATAATATTTAGCTTTTGTCTTTTCGTAGTTATGTAATCATGATTCAATCTCTTTGATTTTTTAACTAGTAAAAAAAATTGAAATTATCTATTTACTCTGTAAAATAAAAACTTTTATTGTTACGGCCTAAACGAGGAAATATAAATAAATTAAATATTCTCATAATTTTATGTTTCTGAATGGAATAATTTATTAGCACATAGTGGCACCCTCAGGTGGCACCCAATCTCAGATTTGACAGAATGTCAATGAGTCAATGTCAGTTGAGATTGAGATGACATTTGTGAATTTTGTTGCAAACAAAAATATAATTCAAAACCGAGCCAGCCACTAGCCAGCTTTTTCTTGTGTTATGGCGGTTTAACAACGGTGATTTCGTTGAAATTACATGAGGCTTCCTTATTTAACATCGTTAAACAGAGCAATTAAAATGGCTTCTGCACCGAAAAAGCTCAAGCTCAGTCAATCAACGTTAACTTCCAAATCTTCATCGGAGAACAAAGAAGGCAATTCAAATGTGGAAGAGTTTATGAAGAAGTTACAAGACAAACGCGAGGACACGGCCAAATCATCAATTTTAGAATATAAGTTCAATAAAAAACGCGTTAGGATCATATCTCAGGAGCAGATGGTGCCCGATAACTGCGAGGGGGTGGTGTACTGGATGTCCCGGGACAGTCGTGTTCAGGACAATTGGGCCTTCTTATTCGCTCAGAAACTCGCGTTGAAAAACGAAGTGCCGCTTCACGTTTGTTTTTGTTTGATTGCCAAATATTTAGATGCCTCTGTTAGGCAGTTTGATTTCCTAGTCAAAGGTAAACTATTTGTTTATTTACTTTGATTATTTGATATGTACAGTTCAGATGAATGAAAATGTTAAATTTGTCACCATTTGAACCTTACTTATGTTTTTACACTGCATATTTTCTCATTCCCAGGTCTTGAAAAAGTGGCAACAGACTGTAAAAAGCTCAACATATCGTTCCACTTGCTAGAGGGCAGTGGTGCTGAGGTGCTGCCTCAGTGGGTAGTCAAACATAACATAGGGGCTGTGGTCTGTGACTTCAATCCATTGCGAGTACCTCTCGGCTGGCTGGAGGGTGTTAAGAAGAAGTTGAAGAAAGATGTTCCACTCATCCAGGTAACACCATTTTTTATTATAGAAAAAACTATCATTTATCTATCCATTAGAATGTCATCTATATTCCTGTTATTTCATGATTAGTTTTAAGCATGAGGTACCCTTTGCTACTCTGATAATTTTGGCACCTTACACACTTTACAAGAATACTTCTATATTCTAGGTGGATGCCCACAACATTGTGCCCTGCTGGGTCGCTTCAGACAAACAGGAGTACTCAGCGAGAACAATAAGGAACAAAATAAACTCCAAACTAGATGAATATCTAACTGAGTTCCCGCCAGTCATCAAACATCCATACACTGCCAAGTTTGAACCAGAGGTAAATAAAACATTCAATACAATGTTTCTATATGCAGTTCAAAGCTCTGTAACCTAGATTATACTCAGAAAAGCAAATAAGAGAATTGACAATGAGTTAATATTTTCCTTATTTACAGATCAATCATTATTAATGACTATTGAGTCTTCTTGGCATTATCGAAATTGACTAATTCAAAAGTAGGTTCCTCTGGATCTCAAGGTTAATAAAACTAATATACTTTCCATATAATTACAGCCTATAGACTGGGATGAAGCAATAGTATCCAGGGAAGCTGACAAAAATGTAGGTCCTGTAGAATGGGCCCGGCCAGGCTACGACAATGCCGTCAAAATGTTGAAGAGCTTTCTAGATCAAAGGCTTAAAGTATTTGCAACAAAAAGAAATGATCCCACAAAGGATGCACTTAGCAATCTGTCACCATGGTTTCATTTTGGTAAGTCGTACTTTGGTATTAATTATTCCAGGGTTGGGGTTCTTTGTCATGTCACCTATTTTCATAATTTAAAGTGCCATAACTTTCTTTTGTTATAATCATCATTTGTCTGAATGATAACTTACATAATAAACAAACTTTCAGACTAATACGCATTATTTAACACAAAACTTAGGATATTTGAATTTAGGTCATCTAAAATTAAGAGATTTAATTATTATAGAACTTGATATTATGGGGTGAATAGTATAAAAATAGGCCTTCAAAATGGAAATTAGATTTGTTCTCATTAATCCTTGCTATATTAATTATCAGATCATCACAAGATATCTATATTTGTCAACTTGCTCACATTAAGTCCTTATACTAATTGCTAATCAATACCCTCGCAACTATTCCCCACTATCTTAATTCCAGGTCAAATATCAGTGCAAAGAGTTGCGCTATGTGTTCGGGAGCAGAAATCAAAATGCACTGAATCAGTGAACTCATTCTTAGAAGAAGCCATTGTACGTCGCGAGCTCTCTGATAACTTCTGCTTCTACTGCGAACATTACGACAGTATCAAAGGCGCCAGCAATTGGGCCCAGAAAACTCTGGATGATCACAGGTATATTCAATTTTGTATTTATTTATGGCCCTCAAAGTCAGATTTTTACATAAATACACAGGACTCCAAATCTCATCATCATCCTGCACTTATAATTTTTTATGTGTTTTCAGTCAAAGATGCATCTCTTTTTCCATGCTTCTCAGACAGTACTTCAAATCTGTGCTACCTATGCATTTTATTTTCTTGTGGATTCCTTTCTACAATCCATAGAAATTAACTCTGATAATATTTTGTATGCATTATTACCTACCCTTATGTATTATAGCTGCATACCACTTACCCCAATGTTATACCAGAATTTTAATTTCACTCACAGAAAAGACAAAAGAACACACATTTACACGCTAGAGCAGCTAGCGAAGTCAGAGACACATGACGACTTGTGGAACTCTGCACAGATCCAGCTGGTCAAGGAAGGCAAGATGCACGGCTTTCTGCGCATGTACTGGGCAAAGAAGATTCTGGAATGGACGCCCTCGCCTGAAGACGCGCTCAAGTATGCCATATACTTGAATGATCACTACAGCATCGATGGCCGAGACCCCAGTGGTTATGTTGGTAAGTTACATTTTGACTAACAATATTATTTAGGGCATGCAAAACTTAAGGCAGCTAGGAATATAGTGCGACCGACGATTTGAAGAAGTGCAGTAGACTGTAGCGATGGATGGTTGCGCTCATTCGAGGATGCCTACATTCAGTAGTGAATGGCAATTGGCTTATATGATGGTGATGGATGACCTCATGTGTTAAGTTTGGCGTGAATTTTATAACATTTAATAAAATGGTTCACTTGCTCACTGCACCTATTTTCAGTTCTAGTGTCGTATTTACTGACAACTAAAAGTATCAAGCCATATCTCCATACAATCTGATGAATCGGACTAAAAGGATTTCCACCCACAAACAACTTATTATTTTGTCATGACCCAGTATCCAAGGCTGCCAGGACAGATTTAATCTGTGCAACAAAATGAAAACGGATCAATATTTATATAGCCTTGACTAAGTGTGCCAAGCTTGTATTTTATTACTAGTTTCCACCAGCGGTTTCACCCGCTTACTGATGGAATCACTTCCCGCAACTGAACAAAAAGTAGCTTAGGTATACGTTATTTGGATATATCAGTTAGAATACTGTTAAGTTTCATCAAAATCCATATAGTAGTTTTTTCGTAAAAGTAACAAACATCCGTAGGTACATATAAACTTTCGCGTTTATAATATTACTAGCCGTTTTCCCGCGGTTTCACTCGCATCCCGTGGGAATTACTGCCCGTACCCGGATGAAATATAGCCTATGTCACTCGTGGATAATGTAGCTTTCGAATGGTGAAAGAATTTTTAAAATCGGTCCAGTAGTTTTTGAGCCTATTCATTACAACCACAGAACATATAAAGGAGGTTAGAAAGGAAATAGTTCCCGATTTGCATTAGAACGCGTGTCGCCGTTTGTCTCCCACTCTTTAACTTCACTGCAAGTATGAGTGTAATTCCTACGCGGATTACGCACACAAATAAACAACACGCACTAAAATCGTGAGTATGCTGTTAGTTGTCACA
>NWSH02000517.1:3444165-3456081 GCA_002382865.2 Heliothis virescens
AATATTACTAGCCGTTTTCCCGCGGTTTCACTCGCATCCCGTGGGAATTACTGCCCGTACCCGGATGAAATATAGCCTATGTCACTCGTGGATAATGTAGCTTTCGAATGGTGAAAGAATTTTTAAAATCGGTCCAGTAGTTTTTGAGTCATTACAACCACAGAACATATAAAGGAGGTTAGAAAGGAAATAGTTCCCGATTTGCATTAAGGTCGATTTACATCAAACGAGCGAATGCTCATTTCTATCCCACTACAGCTAATTCTTCTAGTGTAAACAGCGCGTAGAGCATTCCTTCGTTGTTCTTAGTGCGTTCGCAAAGATTCTATGGAATATTCTAAGAATGCTCGCTCGCTTGATGTAAACGGCGCAAGAGCGCGCGAACAGTTGCTTAGAGCGTTCTAGCGTGTTCGGACGTGCTCGCGCCACTGAGCGGTCTCATAAGCGTTTTGTGTTCTAGCGATTGTTCTAGCTCTATGTTCGTTTGATGTAAATCGATACCTCTAGCTTTCGTTTACACTAAAAGATTACGAAAGAATGCTCTTGTTCTAGCTTCTAGCTCTATGTTCGTTTGATGTAAATCGACCTTTTAGAACGCGTGTCGCCGTTTGCTCCACTCTTTAACTTCACTGCAAGTATGAGTGTAATTCCTACGCGGATTACGCACACCAAATAAACAACACGCACTAAAATCGTGAGTATGCTGTTGGTTGTCACACTAGCGCAATCACTGCGTTGACGTACACTCATACACGCTTAAAAGCTCATGTACGTTAGGGCGAGAAAAAGGTCGAGTATAGATATCGATAACATATATCGATAACTTGTAATCTTGCTACTTACTTTACAAGTATTGTGGACTTCTGTAATGCACGTCGTGAATAATGTATTCATGCGAATATAGAAAAAATAAATAAAAGTAAACAAATAAAAACAACGTTACTCCATTTTAAAATCATTTTCTACATACATATCTAATAATTAAAAAAAGTATTTAAATGTTCTGGCAAAAATAAATAATAATATTAAGCTACAANAAAAAAATATTTAAATGTTCTGGCAAAAATAAATAATAATATTAAGCTACAATGTGTACTATTGATAATATCACTTGCAGCAGAGTAATTATCGACATTGTTTACAACTCGGCACGTCACTATCGATATGGCTAGATTTCGTGGAATTGAACCATTGGTTCGGTACTCGAGACTCTCGCTGTGTACGTAATACATTGCGCGATCGCTCACGTAGTGCCAATTGGTTCGCATGTATTTCAAGCAATGTATTACTTTTCGTTTGCCTGCGATAATATCGTTATTGTATACAAACTTCATAATGCCAATGGTATAATTACAAATATCACAAGTATTTTAATGTTTTTGGACTTACCGGTGAAAAGAAATCCCGTCTCGTGCTACACTACACACCTGGCTTCTTTTCCAACACGTAATAATTGCGTAAGACGGCATAATTTAATATTTTTTCGGAGCGTCGTACGCTGTCACAACAAACGCGCGATTGTAGTCAATTTCGGCTGGTTTTGAGTATCTGCTCATAACCGCGGCGCGCGTGCCCCGCCCACAAGGCCCTTCTAACCTCCTTTATATGTTCTGTGATTACAACCAAACAAACAAACAAAGTTTTCCTCTTTATAATATTAGTATAGACTAGTATAGTAGTCATTTTATAGAGTATGCTTATCATGTTTACAGGGTGTATGTGGTCAATTTGCGGTATTCACGACCAAGGCTGGGCGGAGCGTGCGGTGTTCGGTAAGATACGCTACATGAACTACGATGGATGTAAGCGGAAGTTCGATATAAAAGCATTCATTGCCAGATATGGCGGAAAAGTACACAAGTATGTGCCTAAGAAATAAGTACCTAATTATTTATTTTATTAATCTTTTAAGATCAATCATCAGTCTAAGTAAGTACCTGTTGTATTCTCTAATAATGTCTGAACGCAATATAACTTTAAGGTTTTTTTACATATCGCTAAACGGCATGCAAGACATCACATTGCGAAAGCTGCCAATCTCAGTACTTAAAGTATTTTAAAGTAGGTTTAATCCATAAGTTCAAATATGTCAACAAAGAGTACAAATTACAAGGCAAGGGTATAGAATACCAATATTTGTTATGTATAATTTATATCCAGTAACTTACCATATTTTTATATCTTTGTTATTGGAAATATATATTTGCAGGTATCTTTTTATGAATGTTATTACGTAGTTATGTTTATTTATGTAAACATGTTGTTCTATGTAATATTGAGTTAACTATATGATATTGTGAATATAACACCTCCACTGCTACCTCACATAGGTTAAGTTTTGCTATAAGCTGAACACTTTTGTAAACAATAGAATACAACTAAAATAAAACATCCATTTTGCTTATAAATATTTTTATTTAAGAATGTGAGTTCTTGTAGTTACACTTTTCTCATATATTTCGATAATAATCTTCATAAAATTAGAAATAGAAAAATAATATCAAAGAGCTATTTTCTTCATTGGAACTTTTCGGTGAGTCAGGTTATATTGCATTTGATTAGAATTTCATCACGTTTGGGCAACTAGTCAAAGGCTGAATGCTTGTAGGCAATCCAAGCTAAGTAAAGCATTCAAATCAATATTGTATTTCTCACAATATATTATAAAAGCAAAATTTATAGGTAATTTCATGTCAAATTGTCTTAAGAAACACAAAAACCATAACGATTTCTATTATGTCTCAAATTATTATTATATAGGCAAATATAAGTCTCTACAAAGGAAAATAATAGGAAAACATGATTTCACCACACAACGACATATTAACAATAAACTGAAAAGAAATCTAAGTGACATTGACTGTTTCGTATTATTATGGATATTGAAATTTATTATGATTCAATATAGGTATTTGAATACCTGAGTAACTGTTTCAACTATGAACACAAATCGTGGCTCGCTTCTATTTAACATATTCCACTAATACACGTTACAGCACAAGGATTATTACACCTTTACTTTCAACATACAAACATTAGCTTACAATAAGGCTCTCAATTAAATTTTATAGAAAACCCGAGATAAACATGTTGTAGACGGGTAGTAAGGTACCGAGATCATAACCAAATTCTCAGTCGTGTCAGGTTTAACTCAAAAGGAATGTGCTAATTCCAAGCTCTTGCAGGTTAAGGCAGAATTCGGTTACAACCCCCCAACGAAACGAGAAAATAAAGAAAATAGTCGTCAAAAAGAGGCGACACTAGGATAAAAAACTAATTGATTGTTGTCTATGCTCCTCTGTGTCAGTGTGTGTGTGAAAGCAGAGCTACATTCGCTGTTACGGGCGCAGGACGGTTCCTACGACGCTACTGCACGCAGCAGTTGGGCCCCTTGTGCCCGTTCTTCTTCAGCCGCGACTTCGGACGGTACTTCTCCAAGTACGACAGTTGCTTCGCGTTGATGGCGCCGCGTCTTTGACTGGAATGCATAAAAAACACTTTGAGCGTCGTGGTAGCAAAACAAGTCAGGTTCCATGCATAAGTGCAACCATATAAGGTAACACCTCGATTTAAACATGTGCATTAATATACACTTTTACGCGTTACTTGTTCAATTATCAATTAATTGACATGTACGTCACGCCCCTAAGCATCCTGCCTGCGTATAAGGTAGCGTGCAAGTATTCATGCAGAAATATATTATTAGACTTCAGCGAATAATCGTGTCCTCTTGATTAGCATCGCGGAAATATTTATCAACTTTTGTATCGATCAAATAACGCGTCATATCGAAGTGATCACAATCACTGTGGTAGCAGACTGTCCATGAATTCTCAACAAAGAACTCATAGCTGTATGACAAGTCTTCCGACAAGACAAGTTATCCCTGACCTATCCTGATTTTCATAAAGTTATAGAACAACCATCTAAAGCTCCAACAACTGTGACGTTAAGTTCACGATACTCACTCTCGAATAGTCTCGACGGCTTCCTCGTACTTCATGCCGAGCTCGATGAGCGCGATGGCGACCATGACGGGCGCGCGGCCCAGTCCCGCCACGCAGTGCACCGCCACTGCCGCCTCAGGCTTGTTCTGCGCTCTGTGGAACGAAACGACAATTATTTAGGAAAATCTTTGGAAAAAGTAGTATTGCTGGACATTGATGGACAAGCTGAAGCTAGTGAAGAGTGAAAAAAATATCGACACTTTGGATTTATTATATTGAATCATAATATTCAAATTACGATCAGGATATGTTAATAAGGTACCAATATTAGGGAGTGCCTCTTCCTAGTTCTTGGTGTTCCAACTAGCAACAAGCGAAACCAACTTCCCACAAACTAAAACTTAAATCGTTTCATTCCCACTGAGGAACGTTCAGTAAATGAAGCCATTACAGAGTTGCTTGTTTGAGTAATAACTAACAAAACAAACACGAGGAACGTTTGATAGTGTGGTCACAACACCAAACATAACACAATTTACATAATTCTAGTTACGACGAACAATAATACGTCGCGTAACAAATAATTTTATAGGTATTAAACGAACCATGGAGTACGGAATATATCGTATAATATGTGTCGATCATAATCAGTGCGTCACACCGTACCGCACTTACGCAATGATAACTTTACTTCTGCGTCACCTAATAATAACTAGCATCTACTTTAATAACTGAGCAAACAATATTATTTCGTGACGCCCAAATATTTATACAGATACTGCATTCCAGAAGAATCTTAACTGTATAGTGCTAAAATAATTCGCAATTTTATCATACTTTATAATCAACCATAGCAATTTGCATGAAATGTAGCTGAGATATCAAAAGTTTCTGACCGAAGAATTACGAGTATTCCAATCCAATTCTAGTTTGACATTCAATAGATTCAAAACTAGTCTTAAAATAATGATAACTTCTGCTAAAAAGAGTGGGCAGTGTAAAAGCTGAGCCCAAATGTCTGAATAAAATAAGTCATAGCAATAAGAAACCGTTATAAAACTAAATCATTAGTGATTATGGCAGATTAAAGAGACAGCGAGCTCATAACGGTTAACTAAATGGCTCCTCTTATTTGGAGAATAAAATGGGGTTCGATGGAAATATAAGAAAACAATACTCACTTTTCGCGCAGAATCTCAAACCAGTCGTCGACGACATTGGCGGGCGGGAAGGTTCCGTCGTCATAGGCGAGGTCGCGCACCTCTATGCTCTCGGCCTTCAGCGGCGCCGTATCGTAGCTGGGCTCGCACACGCGTACCACCGTGCACACGTTATGCTTCCTCAGCTCCTGCACCAAGAAGAACAACTTATTTAGTAACAGCATTACCAATTTTAAAGAATAACAATGGAATTTCTTGCTTCTTCTCATACTCTTTGGAACCGTGCACCACCTAGCTTCTGAATTTACATAAGAACCTGTAAGAGGTATGTTTGAAATAATAACCTTCGGATTGTAATCTGGCAAAAATTTGGGCCACCCTTGAGCTAAAATTAAATTGTCATGACATACTTTCAAGTAGAAGCATGAATGCGAGAAAAGTGCCCACTTTAATTTCTTTGCTACGTAAAAGAATCTGTACTGAATATTGGAAATAATAAACAATATTCCAGGTATGTTGGTGTAGACCGTGTAGACTTCAATTCCAGTCTAACCAGATGAAGCTGAATATTTCATGCGGACCTTCGCAACACGACTGGTGAGACCGGTATTCTTGAGGTTTAATTCCATGCCTATTAACATATTCCTGACCAAGTACCAGTAAGGGCTTATAATTTAACATTAAAATGTTTACTGTTCTATCTAGAGGACATTATTGTGATGAGATTTTCTTACATTGTTTTATTTATCGGCATCTTTGCTTTCGCTTGTAGCACTAGCCATACCGTGTGAATTTTAAATGGAAACTTTCTTTCCCACTGTTTAAACTTTTATCTAGAATGTTACTTAATTAAAATTTAATATGACAATTAATTGGTCATCAACCGCACTGACCGCGAGAAAATGACCCAAGTTGATGACTACGTCAATTAACACTTGTTAGTTAGTTCTCTCGGAAAAAAACATCGACGACTTTATAAGGAAGAAAGAATTTCTCGTCACGAGGACTTGCAGTCTAAGGAAACATTTATGAAAAGTTTTCGCCATAGGAAATTTGGCATTGTGGAAAGTTAAAAGAAGAAACCAGACAAAGAAAAATAGAGCTTCATTACTTTTTGACTTATCAAAGCACTGTTCTGACTGATCAAAGTTCTGAATACTGTGAAAGTTATGAACATGACAAAACCATTTCATGTTTTTGAGTTTAAACTGTGTATAACTGAAGAAACAGAGAAGGCTATTAATCCGAATTCAATAGGAAATGAGAATATTTACCTGAAGATAGGACTGGATGGTGACGTCGGACGGGCGGTCGGTGATGAGGAACCGCATGTTCTTGTACTCGATGAGAGAGGGCGCCGGCCTGATGTCCTTCTGCTTCATGGTGATAGTCGCTGCTCTCCGGTCACTCAATATACAGCACCCAGCTGGTAGTCACGTCACACGCGTCAGAGAAAGATGTCACGGTCCGTCACAGTCTAACAGACAAACTGTCACTCTATTTCCACACAACACACGACAGTTTCGTTACTTTTGTTTAGAAAGGGTCCAATTATATAATGAGAACCACCCGCATGGATGTCGCTTTCAACCACTTGATCGCATTCGGAGACGAACAAACAAAAGTTCAGAATGTGGAATGAAACCAAAAGAAATTATGCGAAAAACATAAGTTTTGTAATCACACTAACTTCGGCAAATGATATGCTCCAATTAACGGCGGCTTCCGAATTTAAGGTAACTGAAACAAAAATAATAGTTTTGTTAATGTCAGCGATCCAGCCAGCACCGCGCTGAGATTTACGATGAATATCATTTTTAAAGCGTATTTGCGTCAAAGCCAGAGCAACGACTGAAGTGGAATAAAAAATGGCTTCTAAAAATAGAGCTTGGGATAAAGCGAAGTTTCGGTCATGTGGACGTGCGATGTTCTGAACGCCTATGTCTGTCCATCGACATCGGTATTTCCGAGCTGATCCAGAGCCAACATCGCGTCAATTGTGGACGTGCCGATCAGCTCAGCACTCTTATACACAACACAACAGTATGATAACACAATATGTAAACATAACGCCATCTGAACAACATCGCTGCTATATGTATTTCGATAAATACCTGTTTAACAAGTGCACATATATTATTATAGTGATGTAACGCGTTAGGTAAACGGATTTAGCTACAGTATTATCGCCGTATCGCGTTCTTGACTTGGTCAGGAGCAGATAACAACTGATAGTTCGGTCGTGGGACGGCCGGCTTGGGTACACCCCACTCTGGTTTCAATATGGCGGCTGAGTGGCAGTCAACTGGATCTCATAGTTACCTGTGGGTGGGTGTACGTGGTACAGCGCTTGGGATGCGTAGTGTCGCGCGCTCCCGGCAGCATGGGTCCAGCGGTGGCACGCTCCGCTCCCTGGTCGCACGAAACGCCCTGCAGTTTATTTGTGTTGGGCCTGGCAGTACTCCGCGCTGTCCAAGCGGAACTCCATCAATGTCGCCACAGAAGGGATCTCCAGCTGCAACAAACAGAAAACAATAATTAACCAAATGTATCAGCGTCTTAATTATCATATCACGATGACTTAGTGCTGTATTTACACTACGCATAATGATTAAACGATTCTTGGAAGACGTATTACTATTAATAGTTACAATGGACAATGAAGTACTGTATAAATGATATAAATGTCCCGATAAAATTTATGATTAATGGAAAGGGAGCAAGATAAATAAAACAATTTGGTCAATATTTGACTTGGATATCAACTATATGTACCTATCGATCCTTGTTGATAGACGAATGGCATTGACACTTCATCGAATAAAGATTATTCACATGAAGCTATGGAACACAATAATATTAAACTTCTAAAGCTCAAACACTTATTAACACATTTCTAAACAATTGAAGATCACGAAATTTATTTAACAAATGTGGTAAAACAGTGAATAATGCTATTAGCACGCTATGAACTATATCGTTTGCCCTCCAAATATCTGGCATCTTACGCGTTACGCGACGGTTTCTTGCTAAACAGTTTAATGCGAAAATAAAATTTTGTCACAATTAGCACAAAACAATAAAGACGACGAATTACAGGAGCAGCGCGGGCGCGACTCGAGCAGCGGCGTACGAGTTGTTGGCAGCCACCATACCGGCGTGGGATTTACATATACACGTCATATGTTTACATTCAAATATATAATCGTGTTTAATGTACCATCTTGGTGCAAAACATTGGCAGCAATCAAATTTACTCTTTTTCTTCCCACTCTTACCTAACAGCACAAAAATCTTCGCAAATATTTTGAAGTGTTTTGGTTTATTTCCTTCAGATTTTATCAAGGAGACGGCGCAGACTTGGGTACAGGCCAAAAGGAACAGTGAACGCGCAGACGCGACCAAACATATCTCACTTTGAAAATTTAATTTTCCTCGAGCATAAATACATGCCTGATTCCAAAGAACAATCTTTAATCTTCATAATAGGAGATTAATTTGTGTGGTTTTATTACAAGCCACAAAGTAATTACGCTGCACGACATAATTGCCCACTCAATCTATTTTAGATGAAACGGTCAACGGTAGATAAAAATAAGAGTGACGATGTCACTGAAATAGCATGTTATCTGCTTACACACTGCTGATTTATGTAAACTGGAACTTCTTCGCAGTTTTGTTTCTCACTATGTATATTTAAACGTAAGTAAGAATGCTTTGGTAACAAAATGAATAAAGAACAAATTAACGCAGACACAATATTATGGAAGTAAACAAAAATGAACCAATAAAGTTGTTTTTAGACAAAGAGGCTGCAGTCGCAGTCGAAGGATGAATTGTCTGAACTGGACGAGACGGTCGATAAACCCCAGCCAGACTGCACACATGTGCAACAATGCAGACGGTTCAGACTAACATCTGTAACGTCTGAACCCGAGAGGACGTCTAGCCGAGATAACTGGCTGCACGAGAACCAATACAGTTGCCTTTTGACAATCTGCACGTAAACTCACTTAGAAGCTTACTTAAATGATTTGCAAATGTTTCTATTTACTTAATTGATTGTATTGCTCCCGGTTTTAACAGATAACGTTGAATATCATCTCTATACATAAAATCATTGAACTGGCTCTGATACAAAACTAATTATTTGCAAACGTCAAGTAATAAATCTCATGTTTTACGTCCAATTCCATCAGTATTCAGGCCATTAGGTGTACTCATTACTATACGATAAGGATATTTTATTGTTCCGTTGTAAATAAATTACATACTAATAGTATTTTTGATTTATAGTACTATTCACAGTGCAAGGGCACGAGGATGCGGATGTTATTGGTCTATCTATAGCACTGGCAGTCTAGCTTTGGAATTCAATGGATGAAGACTAAGAAAACATAGAGTGAATTTATAGCGCCGACACGTGGCAAACACCGCCATGTTGAACTTATAACATAGTACTTGAGCAACGGCAAACAATTATTGGAAACAATGTACTTCATTGTGTTGGTCAAAGTCACGCACAAGTATTAACAATGCTAACTTTTACAGTTAAAGTGGATAATGATATTTACCTGCCGTTGGTACTGGTAGTCTAATAAAAAAATTAAAACATTTAAATTGTTATGGAACTATGTTTTGAGAACGATGTGACTCCCTATTTGCAATCGCTGTAATGTATATTATTTATAATTGAAGGTCTACACGTGTGTCACGACGAGGTCGCGAAGTAACCAACCTAATAATACAGAAAAGCAAAGGTGTGTTCCCTGAAGGGTTGATTTTCAGTACCTTTCAACATCGAGTACGTCAGTAATGACGGAAACAGGGCGAGGTCGTCGCACCACAATATCTATGCAACTAGTTGCACATTTAGCTTCATTGCCGGTAATTCTAGGAAGCGGTCGTAACCAACCTTGATGTTGTTAGCCCCAAGTCGTATTAAAACGTAATTTCTTCCACATCAAGTTTTTGCGGTTGATGTTTTTCTGTTTTCCTTTGTTGGTAGAATTCTAATTTCCCTTTAGGAAAACGTACCTTTTACGAAACCATTTGGTTTCGTAAACGGTACTATTGTATTCCCCGTTTCTGTTAAAGATTATGTCACTTTAGCTCCAAGGTATGACAGATGTAAAGGTAACTACGTATAGTACTATCGTATAGTAAACTAAATACATTTTGCAGCAAAAACATTTTGTAGCTGAAAACGTTTCCGCGTATATATCTTGAATCAAGGAACCGCATCGAAGACTTGTGCAAATGTGCATGCTTATCAGTGCATATCCGAAGTTGTCATGAAAAGCCTGTTATGACGATGAGTAGTTAAGTGCTTTAAGTAATTACAGTTTAGTAGGACGATTAAAGTGTTTGTCTCGAGAAGGAACGACTATAAAAACCGTAATTTGGATAGCTTAACCAATTATACAGTTTGCGACTTCTCATTGTGGAATTATCCATTACCAGATGACACCATACGTGTGCGATATTTCATTGGGCATTCATCCATTTCATGATAATGCAAAACAGATCAATCTGATACCCATATCCGCCTATCTCGCGGGATTATTATGAACTGATGTGAACAATAGCGATAGCTCATGATTTAGTCACGAAGCGACTGTCGAACCGAAGGCCACTACCAGATAAAACTAAACAACGATGTGCTATCAATCCGAGGTTAATATTTTATATCGGTGATACCTCAAAACACACGTAGTTACGAAACATGTGGAAGTTTATCCCCATGAGGAAAGATTATTTTCGTCACAAAGTAGTATGTGCAATATCAAACTTTCATCTCATAGATATAAGTTTTATTTGTACGTTGTTGCCAACGTTCCCTTATGATGCTGTATAGCAGCACATTGAAAACGATTTGACTTTGAATGGGCCAGACGCACCTCGTTTGCTACTTATTAGAGTGCGGGTTATGCGCACATGACATCATACTTAACATCCGAAACAGGGTGGCAGACTGCATTAACCACATACAATGTGATTTCATTACCATATGAAGATAGTGATTTACATCTACAATAGGTCCAGAAGGAAAGTTTTACTAATGTCATTAACTATTTTAATCATAATAAATAACATGACCGCGAAACACACATTTCATTGTTGACTCATTCTGTTTTTAATTTCCATTAACTACCGAGCCAGGTCAGCGAATTGCGACTCATTTCACAGGAAATATAAAGCGTAAAATAATTTTCACAACAAAAACCAAACTGCGTCAACACTTCCATCAAAGCGAAATGTTTGCTACTTGAGCTAGGTTATGATGAATCACAAATGAAACTGAAAACAAGCAAATATTTACTGAAAATATATCATCAAGAGAATGTTATCAGTATTTATCTCGGGCAATATAAGCAATTTATGTGTATTTGTCTGAATGAAGTCATATCCGTCCACTGCCGCTATCTTATTTATAGAAAACAAGCAACTCCTTCGTGACTAAAGTATTAACTTCATGCAGTTCATTACCACCATTATCTATCTGATAACAGCTTTGCGTCAATTCACAGTAATGTTTTAAAATAAACCATTTGAATCTCAATTTGATGAAAATAATGTTGAATGTATGAAATACTACTATTGCAAAATTGCAATTTAAAGAATCATAGTAGAACAAAAACGTCTACGTCTACTGCATAGCAGCTATAGTGCTTTTATTTTAGCATGAGTTCCCTGGCAGTTCATATCTGATAGTTAGAGTGATGTTACCTAACGAAACTTAATCGATTATTTTTAACCGACTTCCCAAAAAGGAGGAGGTTTTCAATTCGACCGTATCTTTTTTTTCA
>NWSH02000517.1:3469454-3486185 GCA_002382865.2 Heliothis virescens
AAAAACCGGCCAAGTGCGAGTCGGACTCGCGCGCGAAGGGTTCCGTTCCATTATCTATGAAAAATAAACGTACCTACTACCTACAATTAGTCAAAACATTAACATTTCTCGGCAACAAAAAATTACTTTGTTTTTCATACAAATATATGAATAACAAAGTTATAATTTGCGGTTACTGAAAAAGTGCTATAACTCAAAAACTACTGACTGTATTTCGTTCAAACCAATTTTGGTTGATAGTTTTTATTAAGATCTATAACATATATTTTTTTTAGATTTTTCACTTTGGTAGTTTAGAAATTACAGGGGGGGGACACACATTTTAGCACTTTGAAAGTGTCTTACTCTGATATGATTGACTTTGAGAAAAAATGGTTTTAGAAACCTCAATCTCATTTTTAAAGACCTATCTATAGACACCCCACAAGTATAGGTTAGACGAAAAAGTTTTTTTTTTGTTTCAGTTCCATGTATGGGGAGCCCCCTTCTAATATTATTATTTTTTTATTTTTGTATAAAAATCGTAAAGCGGTTAACAAAATACATCTACCTACCGAGTTTGAATGGTGTAGTCTTAATAGTTTCGGAATAAACTGGCTGTGACATACGGACAGACAGACAGACAGACATGACGAAACTATAAGGGTTCCGTTTTTTGCCATTCGGCTACGGAACCCTAAAAAAGTCAGAAAAGTTTTGTCATATACCTATGCTTGTATCACATCTGAAGGTCTTACACACGCATGTAATACTCGCTTGTCTTATTAATCTACGCAGGTATGTAATGCAGATAAGTAGTTTAAAATCTGATAATTTCGGTATTTTTGAGATATTGGGAATTTCATAATTATACTTTAAATTACAAATGGAAATATTTGGAATTTGTTTACTGAAGCCTTTTCGAAGCTTAATCCTTGATAAAATATTTAGTAGCTGCACAAACGCTGGAAGATAAGAATTGGGGCGTGACGTATTAACTGTGACGTACTGCGCATGACGTCACGCGCAGTGGGCGATGGACTATATTTAGGACACTAGGTTTTTCCCAGAACCCAGGCCACTATCAATTATAAATAGCTTTCAGAGAATCCTACAAGGGCTGATTTACAAGTTCATTATTTTAGATTATTTTTTCAAAGTTGTGTAATGTGAGGGTCACCTGCAGTCTGCTCAATAATAAATTATGTAAAACAACTGATACATATTACAAAGCTTAACTGTTTGTTTGAATGCCCTATTCTACAGAACTACTGCGGGTTAAGCCAAAATTTATTTCTAAAATCTTTCTTTAAAGCTAGAAGAAACGTAAAACACGTAAGTAAACCTCAAATCACGTTAATACCAGGTGGTATCGATTTGAAATTCATTTCCATACATGATTTAAGTTTCGCCTCGTGTTTACGAGGCCGGCCCAATTTGAAAAATGTATCGAGACTACTTTTTATTCGGGCGCACGTAGTAGTTCCCATGGGACGCGAGTGAAACCGCTGCGCTGATGGAAGCTAGAACTCAGTAGCCATGGTGATTTTTTAAGGCTTTCTTATTTCGATTTTGGAATAATAATTGGCGTACTGAAACATAATACTATTTTTAATTAGCCGACATGATGAACGTCCTGACCGTGGCAGCACACGGCGCGACCTGGCTTAGTGACCCGGATCCACTCGCGCGGCTGTGCCGCGTCTCTGACCCCCTTTACCTGCACTTACACGATCATGAATAGACTCATGTCTTTAGAACGCGCAATGCAGCTTTAATTTCATATTCTGTTATTAAACATAAGAACGCGGTTGGTAAAAATATAATTATATAAATTACAGTGAATCTATAAGAGAGAGGAAAGGCAGTTAAAACGTTCAAAGGAAGCTTCCCTAAAATAGTTCTGAATAAAAGGGAACGAAAGACCTACATCTCCGCATATTCTTTCATTTGAATCTTCGCAAATGCCGATATGGTTAACTCTTATATCTCGAGAGCTACAGAAACTTGGGGTAGTAGTTGGTTTTATCTAGACGCAATTCATACGGAATAAAACCGCCAAGAAATCTGCAGCAAAAAGTTGATTTATTTTTCGCTTATCCACCAACTCCCGTGACGAAAGATCATTAAATTCAACGAAACGCAACTCTAGAAGTTACACAGTTGCGTAACCAAGTTTCAGAAATTTCAGCAAATGTTCCTAATAACTTGTCAATTTAATACAAAACATTAAACAAAGGCTTGCTACGCAAATAGTTGTCTAAAAATAGACTGTATAATAAAGATCTAGAAACGTATTAAAACAGGTTTCGTTCAGAAACCTATCAATCTTGAGCGTAAATGAATAATACGTGTTGTTTGTGTCAAAAGGACGGGGCTGGGTGCGTCGCCCTGCGGTTCGAAAGCCCGACTATGCAAGGAGCACGGAGCAACGACCTTAGCCCTTGCTGAATAGCAGCCCGAGTTTTTCTATATACGTAGTAGGTAGTTATTACTTGTCAAGCGGCCCTCTTCTCCCCCGAGTGGAGCGCCGCTTAATGGCCACGCCATTTAACAGCTTTAAGTCGAGTCTGAGTGGCGCTTTCCGGAAATTCCTATGTTAAGAGTTTGCGTTCGTGATAAAAATACATGTTGAGATATCTAATTATAGCGAATTTCGATTTTGTAAAATCAAAATCATGAAATATGAGCCTATTGAACTAGGCCTATCTAATTAAGGCAAAACTCATTAGGTTTATTGTTTTGTTTGGTGTTATTAACAACATAAACAAAACGATTATTGTAGTCTCAAACTAATTTGAATATTGGAAAGTACATACCCCGATCTTTTAGAAAGATTGAGAATAGAAACAGTAAACAACTAGTTATAGTTTCTAAGAAGTATTTATTATACGTGCGTCATTACAAATCACTTGGGTACGCTAATTTATGGAAGGAACGGGAACCATGAACTGGGAAATAGCACGAAGTCGGTAAAGAACGTATAGCAACCAGCTAGTATAAATTATCTATTTAAAGAATACTCCAAACAATCGCGTCCTATTGCTTGACTAACAAAGTGCGAGGTGACGTCAACATAACTAGCACTATCAGCTAAAACGGTGTTAGATGAAATCGGTAGAAATTAGCGTGGCCTCACTCTGTATGTAGTCAGGCGGGATCGTGCGTGGTCGGGGTAACGGACCAACGCTTGCGCAGGGTCAACACACGCTAGTCAAGGTCGGGTCGACGCACTATCCAGAGTCCTGATTTTTACGCCGGTGGTGCAATAAACTGACGTCAATACTCAGTAACGATATTACTTATATTTAGCATTGTAGAGCAGTTTCTCAGTTGCTCTCTTCGTGCGGTCTTAGAGGATCATGTTGCATGCAAGGTCTCAACCGCATAAGGACACACTAGGGATGGCGATTCCTTACGAAAAAGATCGATTTTTAAATCGATTCGAATCATAGTCTAATGAATCGATTCACGAAAAAATCGAGGCCTACAAAATCGATTCTTAAAAAATCGATCTTTTTTTCAAGTTTGCGTTTACAATGTAAATTTGTATCAATTTTATTAAAAACAAGATTAATATTGCAATTAACGATATCTTATCAATAAAATCAGGGAATTCAAAAATATCAATTATTTTTATTACCGTATCAAATTATAAGATCAACTATAAAAAAAATAAGTATATATATACTGAATGTTTTTATTGATTACAAAAAAGTAAGTAATCGTGAATGACGTATAAACACTTCCATCAATAAGAATTCCACATATTACTTATTAGTTATTTCAATGCTGATTATTCCTGTGTAAAAGTAAATTTAAATGATAATCACAACTAACAGAGCAAACTGAAAATAATAGCGTCAAAGTAAAAAATAGGAAGCGCTTTACTTATTTACTTACCTACTCTCAATTAGTTATTATTTCGCAACAAACACTACATGAAAATCTGTTGAAAATCAATCATGAAAAATACTTATATTACGCTAATAACAGTATTCATTAAGCGACAACAACAAATGAATAATGCAATATCAATCGTCACAGATTATAGATATACATAAAGTCAAAGACTACAAACGTAACTTTTTTTATTAAAGAGAGGCGAGTAAAAAGGATACTAAACATACAGCCATCTCGCGAGTTTATGAGTAGTTAACTCATTAACCGGCAGCACTCTTATAATTCAGGCACATTCAACTAAATGCAAATAATTGTATAGTTTATATCAAAACAGAAAAAATCGAATGTCGATTTTCGAGGGTGATATATCGATTCAGTGAATCGATACAGTACTTCATATCGATTTAAAAAATCGATATTTTCTGCTCGAAAAATCGATTCTTCGATTAATCGATCTCAGATCGCCATCCCTAGGACACACACAAAGGTGTCTATCTCGCCTTACGTGACCGTTTAGACAGCTGCAGCTGTGCACAAGTTTCAGCATAATATCTAAGTACCTACCTACAGTTAAAGTCTTACGCAGCGAGTAGATTCGTAGACTTTACACGTGCATGAAATGGTGTTAAAACAATGACTAGCGCAGCTCGTGTTTCACAACTTATCGATAAACTGCATTATGCAATTGTGACGCAATTAACTCCTAACGCCGCAATTTTGTTTTGCAGCAGTATAGGAAATATGAGGACAAGCATTGTTGGATGCATGCAGGTAAAATAGTGACGTCAATTATGCATTTACTAGGTATAAGAAATAAGATTGCGCATATATTTTAAACATATTTTCCAATAAATAGACAATGAGTAGGATGTGGATTTCTCGTAATTTTGAATTATTATTAAATAAAAGAAGCAAAATTACTAAACACCAATGAACACATTCTAGCCAAAAGAAACAAGCATAAAAAATCAGGCCATTCACTAATATCATCAACCAGAAAGCAAAAGGTCAGGTAATATTTTGAACAATAAAAACAGACAACAAAAAAAACTGTAAGGTAACATTCCAATGTCTGCCAGGTATAATTCTTTGATACAGGAAGACAACTTTTGTTTGTAAACAAGTTTTTGTGTCTGTGGACATTTGCAGGACCATTGTAGTGTTAGACGTATTATACTCATAATTTCCCTGCCTTTATCCCAATCTATTATTTCATTTGTGGCTAGTGCAGCACATCTCATTCTTCCATACCTTCCTGTCTGACATTATCTAACAATCTACACTCTTCGCAGCTGGCTGGTCTTTCCTGTATACCCATGACCATTTATGTTCAACACTCATCCAAACTCACACTTACTCATTCAAACACAACAATCACAAATCTTCTTCATGGTACCATTCTAAACCACACATACTAACAGAAGCGCATACAAATCATTTATGGGTGGCACGGACATAGTGAATCCAAAGACAATGGACATTATAAATGGAAACAATCATACAGACGCAGCTTAGTTTATAAATTAGTGGCGTAACAATCACACTCTTTATAAACATTTGGGTGACATTTAAAGAATTAATATAATTAACAAACAAGTATAAAAGAACTGTAATAAGAATAAATTGTCTTTATGAACAGTTCAAGTTCTTGTGTAAACATATACTATAGCTAACATAGGTACCATGTAGACATTTAACAAGGACAAACATCCTTGGTGTAATTACAAAGTATACACATTTGTGAACCAAAATTGTAAGCTGAACATTGAGAGAATACACCCAGCTGACCCCATTTTATCAACAAATTAGCCACATCTTGACAGCTAAATATAAACTGAGCAGCAAGCTGTAAGTAAATGTTTCACAAATGCTACCAATGTTTTGTTGTGAGTTGAAAGTTTCAACCACATTACAACAGCTTACTTTCCAATTTTAAACATAGCTAGAGCACTAAGTACCTGCTCTAAGTACCTAGCCAGTTAGATTAAGTTGCAAATGTTCTGTTCAGCAACATCATAACTTTTTATGTCGACAATATTGCGTGACTCACTACACAGAACGACAGCGGTATATCGACCGGCGATTTGGTCGGCAGAATTAGGATTCGAACAATGAAATGAAGACCACGCGTAAGACAAGAACGGCGGGTATCAAAACTTCACTATTGGGCGGGGACCACATGAGCTCACATTACGGTATCATAATTAACTACAAGCGAGATAGCAGAATAATGATACAGAAGCTAGTACAACAGGATAATGCAAATTGTATTATAATTTAAATAGTTTCGTGACGCCTGCTGACGTTTGTCGTTCAGCGAGGGCACGACCTTTGTAATGATTTTGTTGAAAAATTGTGACTGTAAGCATACTGGACGAATTAAAAATGTAACTCACCTTCACAGCCATACACATTGAATAGAAATTGAACGGTTGCAGCCGTGAGCAGCCAAGGAAATTCACTACACACGCGGGAAACGTGTGCACCGCACAAGAAACTTGCTAAACTAAAATTTCAGTGTTGCCACCTTGCCACTTGATATTTTACAACAAAGTTGCAATGACATGTCTATAAATTCTACTGTGCACTGCTTTATTTCAGTGAGTGTATTTTCTACATTCTATAGGAAACAAAACGCTGGAGCATTCCTTATTCTATATCAACAAATTCAAAATTTTAAGAGTGGTGTTAATAATATGAATCCCTATTCCTGTTTAATTTTAGTCTATATTAACGAAATAAAAAATCTTCCATACAAAAATCCAAGTTACTGGCGAAAAATATATGCATCAATTTTGGATGTATATGAAAATTTAGATTAGCTTAATAAAGTTAATTATAATTCCAGCAAGACACTAATAAAATCTGCCGTTCGTTGCTAAAAAATAACGTAACAGTGTTTACTACTAATTTAGGAGCTATCTTTAGCAATAACAATGACCTACTAAAAACAGTGACGTCACGCCATGAGCGCTATTTTTCAAAATCTATATTTTTGTAGTGAGTTTTAATCTCTGAAGAAGGAATACCTCTGAGGTATTTATATTAATAGTTTGGTTGAACAAAATAAACAAGGATGCCTCACCTGACAGAAATATTCAAATTGAAGTGATGGATGTATAAAGTAGCAGGCGGTTGGTAATATGAATCTTGTTTCCATGAAACCCAACAAAGAAAATGCACATGATAACATATTTCCAAATTAACTTTATTCATATTGATGTGGACATTGAAAAGTCACAGGTATGGTTACTACATGAACATATTATCGTTGAAGCCGGGGGGCGGCAGGTGATCCGCATCAGGCGGTGCAGGCCGGCGACCCGGCAGGGGCCCGCCGGGTGGCCCGAATGGATCGAAACGAGCTCCTGGCGGCACAGCCCCTCTGCAAAAACATTATTTTTTTACTTATTTAAACGGCTGATACGCTATTACTGTGGTATTATTCCTACCGTGAACTATAGGTAAGGGTCAGTGGGTCAACTTAGGGGCAGATTTGGTGTGCTGCGTAGGTGTGAAAAGGGAAGTACCTACATGTAAAAGTGGTCATCTATTTTTGACGCCTCTTGTGCCTTTTCGAAATGGTTAGGTATAGATCTCCCCAAACTTCTGTTGTCTCGGAACATTGCGCGAGTCGAGTGCACAAAATGACTGCACAGAAACCCATTCTAGGTATCGGCGGGTGGCGGGGGTGGGGGAGAGGTATGGCACATGGGCGGACTTGTGCTCGGAATTTAGTTCCGGACCGTCATCGAGTTTTACAAGAACTGCAACAACTAATTCCAAAAAGTATTTTTAGGTGGGGCAATCTCTAATGGTGTTTATAACTGGCTGAAGCTGATTATAAAAGATAGAACAGACCTCGGCAATCCTCCAGGTATACCTAAGCCAGGGTTATCATGGTCTCTGCGGGGCTCGAATGGGTTAAACAGNTCGACCGGCGATTTGGTCGGCAGAATTAGGATTCGAACAATGAAATGAAGACCACGCGTAAGACAAGAACGGCGGGTATCAAAACTTCACTATTGGGCGGGGACCACATGAGCTCACATTACGGTATCATAATTAACTACAAGCGAGATAGCAGAATAATGATACAGAAGCTAGTACAACAGGATAATGCAAATTGTATTATAATTTAAATAGTTTCGTGACGCCTGCTGACGTTTGTCGTTCAGCGAGGGCACGACCTTTGTAATGATTTTGTTGAAAAATTGTGACTGTAAGCATACTGGACGAATTAAAAATGTAACTCACCTTCACAGCCATACACATTGAATAGAAATTGAACGGTTGCAGCCGTGAGCAGCCAAGGAAATTCACTACACACGCGGGAAACGTGTGCACCGCACAAGAAACTTGCTAAACTAAAATTTCAGTGTTGCCACCTTGCCACTTGATATTTTACAACAAAGTTGCAATGACATGTCTATAAATTCTACTGTGCACTGCTTTATTTCAGTGAGTGTATTTTCTACATTCTATAGGAAACAAAACGCTGGAGCATTCCTTATTCTATATCAACAAATTCAAAATTTTAAGAGTGGTGTTAATAATATGAATCCCTATTCCTGTTTAATTTTAGTCTATATTAACGAAATAAAAAATCTTCCATACAAAAATCCAAGTTACTGGCGAAAAATATATGCATCAATTTTGGATGTATATGAAAATTTAGATTAGCTTAATAAAGTTAATTATAATTCCAGCAAGACACTAATAAAATCTGCCGTTCGTTGCTAAAAAATAACGTAACAGTGTTTACTACTAATTTAGGAGCTATCTTTAGCAATAACAATGACCTACTAAAAACAGTGACGTCACGCCATGAGCGCTATTTTTCAAAATCTATATTTTTGTAGTGAGTTTTAATCTCTGAAGAAGGAATACCTCTGAGGTATTTATATTAATAGTTTGGTTGAACAAAATAAACAAGGATGCCTCACCTGACAGAAATATTCAAATTGAAGTGATGGATGTATAAAGTAGCAGGCGGTTGGTAATATGAATCTTGTTTCCATGAAACCCAACAAAGAAAATGCACATGATAACATATTTCCAAATTAACTTTATTCATATTGATGTGGACATTGAAAAGTCACAGGTATGGTTACTACATGAACATATTATCGTTGAAGCCGGGGGGCGGCAGGTGATCCGCATCAGGCGGTGCAGGCCGGCGACCCGGCAGGGGCCCGCCGGGTGGCCCGAATGGATCGAAACGAGCTCCTGGCGGCACAGCCCCTCTGCAAAAACATTATTTTTTTACTTATTTAAACGGCTGATACGCTATTACTGTGGTATTATTCCTACCGTGAACTATAGGTAAGGGTCAGTGGGTCAACTTAGGGGCAGATTTGGTGTGCTGCGTAGGTGTGAAAAGGGAAGTACCTACATGTAAAAGTGGTCATCTATTTTTGACGCCTCTTGTGCCTTTTCGAAATGGTTAGGTATAGATCTCCCCAAACTTCTGTTGTCTCGGAACATTGCGCGAGTCGAGTGCACAAAATGACTGCACAGAAACCCATTCTAGGTATCGGCGGGTGGCGGGGGTGGGGGAGAGGTATGGCACATGGGCGGACTTGTGCTCGGAATTTAGTTCCGGACCGTCATCGAGTTTTACAAGAACTGCAACAACTAATTCCAAAAAGTATTTTTAGGTGGGGCAATCTCTAATGGTGTTTATAACTGGCTGAAGCTGATTATAAAAGATAGAACAGACCTCGGCAATCCTCCAGGTATACCTAAGCCAGGGTTATCATGGTCTCTGCGGGGCTCGAATGGGTTAAACAGCATGCCACCGCCGCTGGACCCGAAGGGATCCAGGTCGGAACTGCCGATGTTAGGCAGGCGGGGTGGCGGCATTCCCCTGAAACACAAAATTTTTGCATTATTTTATAAACTCACACATTGTCCATGGACTAGTAAAAATACTTGTTTTACTAGATAATGACATCTGTCAACATGATAAAAAAAAAACCTTTCAAAACCTATTTTTAATTTGATGGTTGCAATTTTCTGTTTGCTCCTCTTCGACTCAAACAAAATATTCGATGGTTCATGCCTGACTCTTAGAAACAGGTATATAATGTAATTAGTTACTTATTTACTTTTTCATCTGCAATTTAGGTCGTCCATCCGGCAAAATGCCAGGTTTGGTGCTTGAAAAACAGACTGATGAAGATCTCATATTGAAGAATAGAGATCTTAGTTATAAGTGATTGCCATCCAGCGTCAAGCACTCTTAGGTCTGGTAATAATATGTACTAAAATTAAGAATAATTGTTATTATCTTATAGCGTAGGATAGTAAACGAGTCGCCAATGTCAATGGGCTTTACTTAAAGGTACCATAGGTCTGGAGTGTCAGGGTTGACTCCAGGCAGTGGTCGCGGCGGGACTCTCAGTGGATCTTCTGGTGGTCTTCTTGTAGTAGATTCGCCTGAAACAATAAATAATTATACATTTTAGAGTAGCGGGAGCCATAATTTGTTTTTTAAGCCCAAAAATTATGTTGATACATTAGACAATTTTTATTTTACTTCCTCATAACAAAGGGGTGCATTATTACAGAATTATTTTTCAAAAATTCTGTTCTCATCTTATACTCAAATATAAGTACTTCACTTCACTTGTTCACTTATAGACAAAAGGATATGATTGCAGTTGCTTTGGTAAAATTTGCACAGTAAACAAATTCAGGCAAAAAATCCTATTTCAGACCACCTTACCTCTGACACTCAGGGTAAACAATACCCCAAGCGTAACTAACACTAGCACATCACTCAGAGACAACATAATGTTAGAACATAACTCCACAACTGAATGAAACTTCTAATTTATTGCAAAAACTTATTATTTTGAGCCATACAATAACCGGTTTTTCTTATTTGACTTGTAGAACTCACAATAACAAACCAGAGAAACCTGATACGGTTGTGTTTGAATGACTGATATCATGCTGTTATTTTCCACCAAAGGATTGACCTCCTGATATAATTAATTAGAAAAGGTGAAAGTTATCAAAACATATGGCTTATTAGTATTATTTATAGTGTCACTGCATATGAGTAATTATAACATAACTAAGGTTTATATGTTGTTTGTTATTTTTAATAAAACTACTGATATCAAGAATGCTGCTATTTTTAAACAGTTTTTGGTATGATGAAATTGAATGCTATCAACAAGTTTGATAAGTTAGCACTTGCAACAACATTACTTGAAGCTAAGTGCTGAATTTTTTTAGTAATATAAAATGTTGCATTTAAATTTCATGATATTTTGCTTTGCAACGATTAGCACAACTGGATGTTGATTTCTTTTATTGCACATACAAAATAAGTAATTAATTGCTGGAAGTTATATTTTATAGTTAGGTATACTTTTTGCCTATAAGCATTGCCAGTTTGGAACTATTACTGAGATTACCTGTATGAAAAAACTAAAACTTACTCCTGGAAGTCTGAGTCTCAGTAGTAGCAGTAGGTCTCTCGGTCACCGTGTCAATGAGATCCCTCTTCACGTTATATATTAATTCTTTATGATTTGGCATGATCTTATCAATAGGTCCGCATAATTCTTTCACTGTTTCATCTATCTTTACTGCTATATTGGACACCGCTAAATCTTCAGATCTCTGGAAGTGAATTTGAGAAAAATAATACTAATATAAACACATAGTTTCAGCGTAATACTATTAGTGTAAGATCATGATATTGAGATGGATGTGAGACTATAGAACAGAGTTAATAAAGAAACATTTTTAAATTTTCAACTCATTGTTACTGTTTTTGGACAAGCACAATGACAAATTGGATATCCACAGATGACAAATCGCTCTTTGACAAAATGAGAGCTAAGGAGGTTACAGCTTGATATTTTTTTAAGATAAAACTTAAAAGAGGTATGTATTTTGAATTAAACAATTACCATTAGATTAACAATGAGATTGCCATCAGTGTTCAGACCATGCAGAATGAATAGTTTATTATCAAGAACATATCTCAGGGCATAGTTGTCTTTGTCATTCCAGCCAGTTGGCAGCAGTTCGCTCTTCTCTTCATCTCCAGATAAAGTCCTCTGAAATGGAACATTCCAGAGATATTTTTATTAAAACAATTCATGATGTAGATATATCTAAAAGCGATTAATGAATTCCCTTTCTACAGCTTATATCACTTCTAATAATTGTCATCTTGGTAAAATAAAGTTTAAAGTAAGAAGGGCCGCTCAGGTGAATCTTGGTTCAACTAAAGTGTAGCGGTCATTGTAAGCAGTCTCTTACATTTTAAATTATAATATATGCTCTGTTAAGACGTAGGTACCGATATAGTTATAATACTTACGTACATAATACATAGTACTAATAAACACCAATTATTTCTTACCTCATCTCCTATTCCAATACTTCTGAATCCCCTCTTTGATAAGTTCCAATGAATAAATGCAATAATTACATCAGATTTGCGCTTGATATCTTTCTCCACGGTTTTAAAAGTTAAATCCCAACCAAAAAGTGCATCAGCCGCCATTTCAAGGTTGTCCTGTTGATTTAGCGCTTGAGACAAATATCTTACGTATTTCTACGTATTCTTTCTTTTGTGACTTGTTTGTAAAGTTTCTTGTTTTATAAATTCCTGAGAAAATGAAAAGTCCTCGTCATGTTTTGCTTTGGATGTCAACCAGGGGTAGGACAGTTCCATACATTGACAGATGTGGGGTATTTTTTTCCAAAAAGCGCCATCTACTAGCTCAATCCTTAAACAATTAATTACTTTAAGTCACCATAGGTGGCGACGCTACTGATACAAATATAATTTGTCACTAAAATTAAATTAATTGATATGATTTTAACCACCAATTTATTTTAAGTCGTATTTTAATTATTTCTAACTATTTGTCTAGAAATCAAACTACATAATATTTAAGATAGCAACGCAGTTAATGATTGATTTCCGAGTGTCAAAATTCAAAGTGATCATCACAAACATGGCGACCGCTCCATGCGTAATAAAATATTAAAAAACGACTTTGAATACACAGTTATTAATGTGACATATACTAAACTTCGTCCTAACTAATTTGCTTATTTGTAATATGATAAAATTTCACTGTTATCCAATTACAAATAAGCAAATTAGTAAGGACGAAGTTTAGTATATGCACCTCATTCCTATAGCTATACATAAACCTATATATCCACACCGATAGCTATACCTATACATACATATTAAAAGTTTGCGGATGAAGTTAGTAGAGGCGCTAGTTGTCCAATCAATTGACATTTGTAGTCTACAAAAAAATCTGTGAGAGGGCTCTCTATACCCGATATATTACTTTCCTCTATGATGTCAAGCTGTCATTTCGTTGCCGGCTAGATGTCAAAACACGACAGGTTTCTTTACGCACAAGTGCTAAAAAGTGTAAACATAAAATTATAATCTTTGCGAAAATGAATAAATATTATAAACAAAAATTCATAGAGGTATATACTAGAGAAGCAATGGCCGCGTCGTAGCCAGACAGCTCTATCTATGTCTTAAGACATAGTTTTGTGTCATGTCAAATCAGTCATCTATCGGACGCCAACTGATTGACAGGGGGGAAAAAATGGCCGAATTCGTAGTAAAATACGGCGCTTAAAAATCACTTATCTATACAAAATTAAACGGAATTATTTTTCCTGCGTGAGCTTGTTGTTTAAATTGACTTAAAAATACTTTTAAATATATAAAATGTNATTTATAATAAATAATAAGTATTCAAAATGAGATTATCTCAATAATTTCACTAATAATAAAATTCTCATTCATCCCATCAGAAATTCATGAGTAAAATATTAAATTTATATTTATCAATTATTTTTATATTTAAAAAAAATGGGTAACATTTCACATGGGTAGGCCACCCCATACCGCCATTGGAAGCTTAGATTGCCATCTTTGTCTAATCAAAGTGACAGTTATGTATTTGTGACTTGTGTGACAGAGACAGATATACGTTTTTTGTTCAAATGTCATTTGGATGTCAAAAGTTTCAAAGCTACGTCGTTGCGTCTAAAAAATGGCATCGCTTCTTACGACGCATTTGAACGAGGTTTACTTCTCTAGTATATATTTACTCTATGCAAAAATTGCAAGGGGCACATTTCTGTAGTCCTACTCAAAGGTTATTCATATTGAAACATAAACTCATTATTTTGTTATATTTTATGTATTATTTTCTGTGGCAACAACGGGAAATCATAATAACTAGGGATGCCCATGCTAAGAATCGAAATCATCTATAAACTATGTATTTAATTGATTTTTTACTCATAATAATTGATGCTTGTTTTCGTATTTTCGATTGGTGACGTAGAATATATATTTTTTTTCATGTAGACTTAAATCAATGTGAACATATAAGTATCAGAAATATGTATTTTAAACTATAAATTATTTACTTTGGATGTAGCTTTCTTTAAATTTCGTTTCTTGTTTTCTTTCTGTAAGACATTCAATGTATAAAAAATGAACTTAAAATTATTCCATTATTATATTAGAGTTATCACATTTTCGAATCTCCCAACATTAGAACAATTAACTTTTTCCCGAAATCGATTAACTCGGAATCTTACTCGATTTTATATATCATAATATCGTGATACGAGTTAGACACGTCAAGCACTATCGAACGTAGTAAAAACAACATGGCGGACAGTGTCAATCCGGGAACGTCGTGATCGTAACGTGAAATAATGAATTTTGTTGTTTTAGAATATGGGTGAATATGTGCAATAATTTTCTAAACATTTATGTGCAAAGTGTTGTGTTTTAATTGTATTTGTGTAATTTGAGTGCGAAAATGGCCACGGATAAGATTAAAGTAGCCGTTCGGGTTCGTCCTTTTAACAGGCGAGGTAAGCTGGTTTCATTTTGCTAATAAATAAAGAAATCGCTATCACTCAGGTGACTACGTTGTTTCAGTTTATCTGTGTACATTGTGCATGAGACGTACAAGATAAAATAACTGATAGTTGTATGTATTTCGCTACAGTAGAATTATAGAGAATTGATTATTTCTGTGGAATGGATTATGTTCGAATTCGGTTGTAAATAATTGATATAAAATCGCTGCCTTCTACAAAACTTGTTATGTTGTTAACATAATTGCATGCTAGAATGATGTATTTTTTATGTAACTTTAAATGGTTGTAGTAAAGAAGGAATACAATTTGGTTGTAAGTACTAAGTATTGTTTATTTACAACTGCACAATAGTCTTTGTTCCCTATTACTTAATTAAACATTGCTTGATTTCATTATAGTCAAATTGATTAGTATTTATAAACTTCAATACTAATGAACATCCTGGTATATTCCTCTGTTATATTAACATAAGTAAGTATTAGTTGTTTGATAAATGATAACATACTTATTTTTAAACCATTGTTGTTTTAATGCATTTTAAGATATGGTATATTTCAACAGTTTTTCAACTAAATGTAATAAATTGGTTGAGAAATCAAATCTAAGCTTCATGGACCTTTTAGTTTCAGAACACTAAGTTTCTTAATGTAAAATATGGCTCGCTACTTTAGTGATAGTTTAGTTATATCCAAAAGGATTATTTGGAATCATTCTTATACTAATATCTTGGTTTAACAATAAGCTGCTAAAAGGCATGATAATTATTAAAAATGGCTTTATCTTAATAAAACCAACTTTAGGTGGGATTTAAATAATTAAATCTGTGCTCATGAGGAGGAAATGCTCATGAAATAATTTGAAAATTCTTTCATTGGGCCCAGGAAGTAGCTTCCACGGGAAACAGGTCTGATCATGGGAAACAGCTAGCATTATATAATTCACAGTATAATTGACCATTGAATTCTCCGAAATATATTTCCATCATCAACTTACTCACATTTCAAAATAGCCTCTAGCCTTGTCAGTGTATTAATGAGTCACTCTTGCATTTATGTTATTGCCTCATTTAGTGTTAGTGTGTTAATTAAATGAAAGGAATTCTTTGTTGAGTTTCAACATCATCAGGATCTTCCACATATTTGTTACATAAAACCTATAATTATTTCTACTTCTATCAATTACCTAATTTAATACATAATCAGCTGATTCTTGGTTTGTATAATTGTAGTAGGAGAATCATATTTTTTGTTTCTGTGATTACTAAGCATTTGCTTACTCATGTGAATTGTTCCATAGAATCAAATATGGATGTCTATATATGAAATTGTGTTTTGATAGATTATCAATTTTTTCTAAGAATAAGCAGATAACAAAAACACAATACTATTTTCCTGTTTGTAAAACCAAAACAGGATATTTAATAGACCTTAACATATTTAATTGTTCATACTTCTCATTGAATATAATAACTCAACCTTGCTCCAAATTGTAGGTGTAATTATTTTAATTGTACATACCTACAGTATTATTTTAAAATTAGCTGCTTTTACATACAAATTAATTAAATGAAGTAACATTTGTTGGTGTAAAGTTATAACTTCCTCAATCACACTTTAACAGCTGATCTAATTTAGCCAAAATTTGGCCCACACTTTAGATTGGGTATCAACTTAAAAAAGGGATACTTTTTTTTTACCCAATTTCGGGAAATAGTTTCTTTGGGACGTGGCTTACACTGCGGGTGGAAGTTAGTGGTCAGTAATTGATATAGAAAACTTGAAGTCTTCTGAAACATTGATTTTACTTAATTTACCCTAAAAAGTCTATCTCTGTCAATAATGCAAGCATAATCCCTTGCAGAGCTATACTCATGCAGATTGAGTTTGAGTTTTAAAAATTCTTTATTGACATAAATATATCACACATTAGGAATAACAC
>NWSH02000517.1:3493778-3512415 GCA_002382865.2 Heliothis virescens
TCCGTTAACCATGCCAAAACCCGTTCATCCCTTCAATCCTGAGCCATCTATAATAGAAATAAATTAAATTACAGTATTTTTAAAACCATAATATTTCAAAAAAGTAGCACTTATACTGTCGGTAAGATGAAATAAAACCAAAGCCCTGAAGAAAAAAGTACTTACGTTGACACTCGCGCGATGAGCAAAACGCCGCCTGATGGTACACGGTGCAACAAACCTCCTCTACTGAGCGACTGGTGCACCCTGGCGAGAAGCGCATTGCATGCAGGGGTGAGGGACGGAATAAAACTCAGCTACTGAATGAACGATGTCCGTACGCACAGTTTCGACAAAATAGCGCGAGTTTTAAATTTACTGTGAGCAAAATGCTCATAGCGCGAGTGCTCGCGGGTTAATTGGTTTTTATTTTATAAAATAAATAATATTTTTGTATGGAACTAAAGAGCCGCAGCTTCCCATCCAAAGAGCCGCATGTGGCTCGCGAGCCGCAGGTTGCCGACGCCTGGCCTAAGGGATGCTCACTTCAGCGCTGTAATTAATTACAAAAAATGTTTGAGGCGAGAATAAAATTTGAAGTAAACAAAGGCGTTTGCGGTTGAAGCTTATCGCGGTTTTGTTCCCCCACTGTTAATTACTAGCGCCTGTCTAACCTTGGAAGTTGGGCTTTCTAGATATAAACTTGAATTACGTTGCCTCTTGAAATTCGGTACAACCGTATACTCGTATGTACATATTTCGTCTTACACGATGAAAATAACCCAAATGCGTCAGTTTCATTTGCATAGCACTTATTTTTTTTGTTTAAACTAGAACATTATTTTGCACCATTGCAAGTAACTATTCTACTTTTATCTAGGTCGTGATTTATTTACGTCTGACGTAGTTGTTTGCGTAGCCTATTAAAAACACTAACAATTATATTAAACTTATAGAGAGTTGATTCGTACATAAACGGTGAAATTATATCACGTTTGAAATATAAATCTTTATGATAAAAATAACTATTATCAGGCTTCGTCTATACCTGTCGGGTGAAGTATGTTTTACTAATTTAGTTCGTATGACTCATTATCTTTGATTGCTAATGAATTGACTCTGGACTGTTGACTCATTGATAGCACATGGAATTTCCTAAGCCAGTGCTATCTTGCCGTGGAAAGTACTTGACTACAGTCAATATTGCTGAAGAAAATAAATGTTTGCTTCAGGTTTTACTTCTGATTACCAATACAATATTAATATAGAACGTAGTTTTGATGCAATTAAAAGGAAGCCTTAATAGAGTTCTAGTTCGTTCGAGTGCAATGTGGTTGCAACCTTGTCCAAAAAAATTCTACGTGACGAAAACAAAGCTTTTTTTTTACTCCGATATACCTAACCACAGAATAAAACATTCAAAATGAAACGGTTTAGTGCAAAGACCGCTTATACATAAATCAATGTGGAAGTTTTTGAAATTTAAATTTTCACTATCGCTTTGTTTTGAATTCGCCCACAGACCAGCTAGCTTCTGAGCTTTTCTGAAAGGTCAGATTTGCATTTCATTTCACATGATTTAGGTTTACTCGTATTATGCAGCAAATTCTTTATTGTTTTTATTTAAAACTAAAACACTGAGCTATGTTCTAAACATATTCGACAAAATAAAAGTGCCCTTTCGTGGAACTCTAACATTTATCCATACGCAAGAGCAAATTATTGTAAAGGCCCAGAAAAAAGTCCTCTTCTTTCATTCGAAAATAAAGGTATCAATTTTTGTATTTTTGCTGCTATGAACTGCACAGCAAATGAAATAGAAACTGAAATTTTCAGAGGCAACTTCTGTGTGACGCGTATCACCCATTTCCCAGATGGTGCTCGTTGCAGTAATAGTTGAGCGTTAGTCCGGAAAACTGAGATCCCTTGTGAGTTCCCACAATACAGCGTGTCCCATTTGAAACTCCGCAAGCCTGAGATAGTTTTGTGCTCAATTCTTTTGAAAGCCGTTTACTTCTGCCTCGTATATTTTTCACGACTATTTTTGGACTCTGCGCTTTCAATTTCATCGTACATTCGCGACGAGCCCTGTTTTACATGACATTTGAATATAAATTAAATTGCTTTTATTCGCCTTATTTGTATGACTATTGCTGTACCTTGTAATAAGAGTATCCACAGTGCTTTCATGCAATGAAAAACGTCTACTATGGTGAAATTTTCCTTTAGATTCTCATCTCTCTTACGATGTTAATTAGAATGTGTTTAATTTGGCCTCTTCTCGAGTGTTTGATGGAGCGGAATCTAATTAGTCAGCTCATTACCATGATTAAACCGTTAATAATATTTTCACAAAATACCGGTATAATTTGTTTTGCTGTGAGCACAAAATGTATTAAACCGCGTACCTCCATTTTTTGCAAAGCTACTTCAAGCGCTGCTAAAGCCCAGGTGTGCCCGGGTCCGAAGGCCGAGTTACTTGAAGGAACTTTTTCAACATACATTGTAGCTCATGAATTATAGTGTCCATGAATTTTATCCACTAAATAAAACATGAAATGGGAGCTATAAAACGCAGTCCACCTGCATTATGCAAATCGTGGTTGGCGAGTTTGCGGCAAAATTAGTTTCTTACGTCAGGTGTTTTAAAAGTACAAATTTTGTTTTCGTGCTTTAAAAATTACGTTAAATGTGCGAGTAGTTACGTAAAGCGTTCAATAAATCCCATTTCTTGTCGTAAGTAACTGGGTCTCGGTCTTCTCATTTTTTTGTTGAGTATTGTGTAGAATCTAGATTTGAGTATCTACCGTTATTCGGGTATGCACGGTGTTAGTGCTTATTTAGCATCATGAATCGGAGGTTCGTGACCGCAGTTTTTTTGTTTGTATGTGATACTAAATTCTGAAATGAATTGTGTGCATTTATCTCATTCACAACACAGATTACTTATCTACTCTTATTTCTGAAGTAACAACATCTCGCGAGGCGAGCAACCTCAGGTCATTGATCTATTTGCGAAGCTGCGGAGCCATTTTTTATTACATCTCTCAATTTTGTAACTACATAAAAAGTTTATGTGCCATCAATGGTTTCTGTTTCGGAATATATTGTAATTTGTTGTGAAAGCGTTTGTTTTGGACGTAAGTTCTAAAACCGGAGATATTCATGGTCGTGAGACTGACGACCTCTAAACTGTTGAGTAAACTGCGGTAATTGTTAATATTTATAAGTTTCATGATCGAAACGAGTTAAAATATTTGGTTTGACCTTTTTGTGTTTGATACTAAATCTTTACCTTATATAAACATGTCCAGGTATTTGTTTAGCTGTTAACAATAACTTTTATAAAGAAGTTCGAAGAAAGATACGTACACTGTGTTCAATAGCCGGTAGTTGTCTTCCTTTGAAGTAGTTCCTCAGCCTTGTATAATAGACAGTCATCGATCCAATAATGAATAGTTTAAGCGGAGGTGCGTGGGTACGATCAGGCACGCGACTCTTCGCTTGTATCGATTGACCCAAATGTACTTATATTGTCGTACCTTTGCGTGTTCTTATTGGCGACTCCAACCAGTAGCCACTAATAATACCATTATATTTAAGCTTCTTTACAATCAAGTTTCCAAGGATTTCCTGCAGCAATAAATTAAGATTGAGCTTTTTGAGATTGTAAAGTCTCATGGACGGTTTTGCTGTGGTAATTAAGATTTATATGTTGTAGCTAAACAAATCTGTTATTAAATAATTGAGCAAATACTCTAGTACCTAGTGGATTCCTAAACTTTATTATCAGACTGATGTTTCACGTCATGTATTTATTTATCATTTCACAGAAATGTCTATAAACTTGAATTTCTGTGTTGCTCTTTCTGTAGTTAAAGTTGTTTGTTACATTACTTGTTGGTTCGACGCCTTGCTTGTTTTTCATCACAAATCCTCTTACATTTTATTAAGTTTTGCAAAAAATAATAGAATCGGTCGAATTGATTAAAATTCATTGCCACGTCTTATCATAATTTTTTTAATGCATTACCTTGAAAATTTCCATTTGTGTCAATAAAAACGTTCAAGATCGTTTCTGCATAAATGTACAGACGACAGCACATCAAGTTACTACAATCTGTCAAATTTCTGCACTCGATTTTCAACCTTATCACAATGGAGGTAGGTTAACGTTTGATTGGTAAAATTTGAGAGATTCGTATACGTTGATCTGCTGTTGTCTGTACCATATTCCTCTTAAAAAACCTCTACGTAGCACTCGGTTTTAAATATTCATGCAGCGATACCGCATCTCTTTCATGGATTTGGAATATTTAAAACAATCTGTTGTAAGCCTCTTACAGACTGCGGTTGGATATGAAACGCGAAAAGGATGGGATCCTCGTATATTCATAAAGTAAAACAATGAGCTTTCATTTAATCCATTGTAAGGTCCGCAACATGACTCGTATTGTAAATTATTTATTGTGTTCTATATACTTTGTATTTTCATTATGATATCTAAAAAAAATCCTGCGCACGTGTAGTTTAGATAAATAGCTTTCTTTAACTGTTTAAAAAAGTTAACATTTTCTTCTTTTGGTTCTTTTGTTGGGTTAACAACAGTTTTATTGATTTTATTATGTCCTACATAAACTAGATAACAATGAAAGGGCTTTTTGTTTAGCTTTTATACGAGCTTTTTGCTTGCCCTAATGAAGGCCACTTTTTATTCCAGTTCTTTTATAGTGTGAGATACGAAATTTGTACCGACTAAAAAAAAATAAGCTTCGTTGCTATGCAAGGGATGTCCAAAGTAGTGGCACACTTTATCAGTAGTTGTTTGGCTTTCCCTTCCCTACCGCACAGCAATCTCGCATTTTTCTCCAAGAGCTCGGCTTAGACGCCATGCTGTTCGTGATTTCCCGAGGACCCCTAACAATCTCTTTGTGCACGACCTCATTTTGTGTTGAATGCTCGCTTTTAATAGAGCCACCAAGTCGCTGTCGGATAAACATCTACAATTCTACACGATGAGTGCGTGTATAGGTGACGCTTGAGTTTATCTTTGAGTTTTAGTCGGCTTCTCATTTCACTGCATCACAAATAAGTTTAGTTTTTTCACAAATAGGCTATATCTGATAAATATTAATTTCATTAAGATAATAAACTGTTTTAGTGCCTCTAGTACTTCCAGCTAAAATTCATTAGCAGGATTTAATTTTCGTTGGTACACGAGACATTAAAAACTGTTAGGTAGACAGACAAAAAAAAAACAAAAAGAATTCTTTCAATTCCAAGTTTCTCTAGGGAGACGATAGACTAATTACATTACGAGAAGTAGCAAACTGTAACAATTTACTGCCTTTGGTCTACTTACAAAACTTGTCCTGGGCACGAATGAGATTAGTATTCCATTTGGGCGCAATTTTCTATTTAACTTTTAAGAAAATTATGTTCGTCATTTTTCTTGTCCTCAACATAAAAAAAATATCTAATTAGAAGGTAATTAGAATACTTGTAATAACATAAAATATTTCAGAACATGGAAGCTATAAACTCTTTTATATGACTGGGTCTTCACTTATTGTATGCCTACTTTGTTGTAGTCGAACTTAGTCTTGGATTTTATTTAATCCCGTATTTCTAGACCTCAAACGTGTTGTACGGAAATTAAATGTCAGTTATACGTCGCTGCACGCTCTTCAACCAACCTACACCGTCGTCAAACACTTTTAATGGAACTCAAATAAACCTAGATGGAACTAACTTTACAAATAAACTCCATGTTACATGACTCTGAACTGGTGTTCTTCCAATTAATTACTTTGTAGATAGTAAAGAGTACGTGAGCGCAATTTGGCAGCGCCTTCAACTCCACTTAGTTGTCGCGATAACGTCAAATGAACATTTTGATGTACTGATAGCTGAAACCGATAGGACGGTACGACCATTTTGGAGAGTACCTACTGTACAATTACTCCGTAAATTTTCGGTGACACGAACCTAATACTTACGTCAATATTAACACAAATAATCCATCAGGTGAATATACAGTATTGTTAATAAAGTATTTTATTACAGTTTGCCAAACCATTCTATTTGTTTTTGTAATGGTCGTGTCCATCAATCAATATTTACAATGCTCGATATAGGCGTGCACTGGATATTTGATACAATAGCCTTTGTTTTGGGACTATATTTTTACTATGATTCAAGTTAGAGTTCAAAAACTTAATCTTAAAAAAAATAGGTTTGTATAGCGTACACTATGTATACGGGTAAATTGTTCTCGCACTTAGCTCTAAATTATTTGATTATCCAATCGATAGCATAACTACGCAGTTTTGCTTCAATACCTAANATTCCTCTTAAAAAACCTCTACGTAGCACTCGGTTTTAAATATTCATGCAGCGATACCGCATCTCTTTCATGGATTTGGAATATTTAAAACAATCTGTTGTAAGCCTCTTACAGACTGCGGTTGGATATGAAACGCGAAAAGGATGGGATCCTCGTATATTCATAAAGTAAAACAATGAGCTTTCATTTAATCCATTGTAAGGTCCGCAACATGACTCGTATTGTAAATTATTTATTGTGTTCTATATACTTTGTATTTTCATTATGATATCTAAAAAAAATCCTGCGCACGTGTAGTTTAGATAAATAGCTTTCTTTAACTGTTTAAAAAAGTTAACATTTTCTTCTTTTGGTTCTTTTGTTGGGTTAACAACAGTTTTATTGATTTTATTATGTCCTACATAAACTAGATAACAATGAAAGGGCTTTTTGTTTAGCTTTTATACGAGCTTTTTGCTTGCCCTAATGAAGGCCACTTTTTATTCCAGTTCTTTTATAGTGTGAGATACGAAATTTGTACCGACTAAAAAAAAATAAGCTTCGTTGCTATGCAAGGGATGTCCAAAGTAGTGGCACACTTTATCAGTAGTTGTTTGGCTTTCCCTTCCCTACCGCACAGCAATCTCGCATTTTTCTCCAAGAGCTCGGCTTAGACGCCATGCTGTTCGTGATTTCCCGAGGACCCCTAACAATCTCTTTGTGCACGACCTCATTTTGTGTTGAATGCTCGCTTTTAATAGAGCCACCAAGTCGCTGTCGGATAAACATCTACAATTCTACACGATGAGTGCGTGTATAGGTGACGCTTGAGTTTATCTTTGAGTTTTAGTCGGCTTCTCATTTCACTGCATCACAAATAAGTTTAGTTTTTTCACAAATAGGCTATATCTGATAAATATTAATTTCATTAAGATAATAAACTGTTTTAGTGCCTCTAGTACTTCCAGCTAAAATTCATTAGCAGGATTTAATTTTCGTTGGTACACGAGACATTAAAAACTGTTAGGTAGACAGACAAAAAAAAAACAAAAAGAATTCTTTCAATTCCAAGTTTCTCTAGGGAGACGATAGACTAATTACATTACGAGAAGTAGCAAACTGTAACAATTTACTGCCTTTGGTCTACTTACAAAACTTGTCCTGGGCACGAATGAGATTAGTATTCCATTTGGGCGCAATTTTCTATTTAACTTTTAAGAAAATTATGTTCGTCATTTTTCTTGTCCTCAACATAAAAAAAATATCTAATTAGAAGGTAATTAGAATACTTGTAATAACATAAAATATTTCAGAACATGGAAGCTATAAACTCTTTTATATGACTGGGTCTTCACTTATTGTATGCCTACTTTGTTGTAGTCGAACTTAGTCTTGGATTTTATTTAATCCCGTATTTCTAGACCTCAAACGTGTTGTACGGAAATTAAATGTCAGTTATACGTCGCTGCACGCTCTTCAACCAACCTACACCGTCGTCAAACACTTTTAATGGAACTCAAATAAACCTAGATGGAACTAACTTTACAAATAAACTCCATGTTACATGACTCTGAACTGGTGTTCTTCCAATTAATTACTTTGTAGATAGTAAAGAGTACGTGAGCGCAATTTGGCAGCGCCTTCAACTCCACTTAGTTGTCGCGATAACGTCAAATGAACATTTTGATGTACTGATAGCTGAAACCGATAGGACGGTACGACCATTTTGGAGAGTACCTACTGTACAATTACTCCGTAAATTTTCGGTGACACGAACCTAATACTTACGTCAATATTAACACAAATAATCCATCAGGTGAATATACAGTATTGTTAATAAAGTATTTTATTACAGTTTGCCAAACCATTCTATTTGTTTTTGTAATGGTCGTGTCCATCAATCAATATTTACAATGCTCGATATAGGCGTGCACTGGATATTTGATACAATAGCCTTTGTTTTGGGACTATATTTTTACTATGATTCAAGTTAGAGTTCAAAAACTTAATCTTAAAAAAAATAGGTTTGTATAGCGTACACTATGTATACGGGTAAATTGTTCTCGCACTTAGCTCTAAATTATTTGATTATCCAATCGATAGCATAACTACGCAGTTTTGCTTCAATACCTAAGGCAATAAATCGCCTTACACAGCAAGTCCATTATATAGGAAACCCATTTCAAACGATCAGAGGCTTGCGAAACGCCAAAATGGTTTCTGCTAAGACACTGGGCTGCAAATCTCGATTACCGAACAATAAATCGACTGTGTAATCTCATTAATACTAGACCCTTGTTCATTTCCGCGGTAACGCGTCAGATATCTTCGAAGATTCGAGGGTTGAAGGCGGGAAGCCTCCGAAGTTCAGTTGAAACAAATATCACTTTGATTTCCTTTGCCGTCATTTTGGGTCTAGAGATTGGGTCATTACTCTTCTCAATTCAGCTTTGTACGGTTAATAGGCTGGTAATTTGGAGGCTTTAGATTTCATTGTTTTAAGTAATGCCTTCCTTCAGCTTGCCTTTTTTCCTTTGAGTACGCGGAATTTAATTGTTTTGCCGAAAGAAAAACTTCAAATAGGTTTTTGCTTCTAGATGCTTTTTGACAGTTATCCTACAATTCCGATTTCTTTGAACATTCTCATTAGTCAACAATTTTTTATAATACTTGCAGACGTTTGAAGTAAAAAAAACGCCAAATCAGGAATCACAATTCCTTTTTTCTTAGGATTTGAAATCCAATATCGTTTTCGCTTAATACGGTTCTAAGCGTATTTTGCAACAAGGCTGGTACAGACCATTATTGTTAAAATTGCCGTTAGCTTTGTATTCCGAGTCCCTTTCTGTCGGAAAATAGACCTAATTGCATTACTTGAGCCTTGGGGCTGAGTGGGTCGTGTCGAGGATTTAGGGATATACCGAACTGTAGTGATGTCGTGTTGGCTGAAAGTATTCGTAAAGGGAAATAAAATATATCGGTGGCATTTCTTGATGGATTGGGGAGTAACTTACGGCGGATTCGTGTGTGACTTGCGATTTTATGTGTGGGACGTGAGTATCACAGCAACCAATATATCAGCTCAGCTGTAGTAAAGTCATGACAAATTATACAGAAGCTTTGGCGATGTATGTTGTGATTAATAAATCGTATGACTAGCTTCTACTACTATGCTAGCTACCATATTTCTTTAAAACGAAAACTCAAGCAACGAGCTCCTAAAATAACATTCGATGTAGTGTCGCTAAAAATTCGTTTGCCAGATGGGAACATCTTTTTGATAAATGTTTACGATTCGTTAGTCAGTGATTTGCTGTTAATATTATCTAAATCAGTAAAAGTGGGCCAATGGCTTCAAGTCTATTAACATTGAATTCTAAAAACGTAAATGTCGGTGAACAAATAACAAGTTTAGCTCACAATGAAAGATGGCTACCACTATTTATAGGTAAATGTAAGTAATTCAGATAGAGCTGAGCTTAAACTATTCATTAGGACGCCTCCGCCCAGGTTCGCGGTCCAGCGGAATTATTTATAAGGAGACCGGATAGGGTGCCCATTATTCTAGACCGCCACAGCGTTAATTCTATTTTCCTAATGTAAAGAAAAGTAAAGCTTGGGAAGGTAAATAAAATTACACAAATTACGTATAGTCGAAATTAAGTAACGCATGTCGTATCTATGGTGAACATTAAATTACACATTTGAACCGGTTCTACGCATGACATAACTAATTAGTGGAGTATACAGTATCACGATATTTTTTTGTGTTACTTTTTGCCTTTATACTCTGAGCGAGATCCACACTCAATACACCATTCATATAAGTGGATACTCATGAACATGTTGTTTTTTTTTTGGTTCTTTGAAAAATACATTTGCAATCTGAACACGGGCGATATAAGATTTAAAACGGAAAGGGTTAACTTCATTAATAAACATCAAAACGTATTAATCCCATAGGGATATTCAAGTCTGGTAACCCTGGTTGCGGGTTATTCCTTCTCATCAACGTGAGTGCTCAGCTTTAGGCCGTCCAATGTGATGTTATGTGACTCCGCCATTACTCTTTATGACAACTGTGAAAATTTACGCCTACCCGACCAAGTGAAACAGCCTAATGTCCTTTTATATCGACTACCCACAAAATGATTGCGGCTGACAGATTTCGTATAATTTTATGAGGTTATATTTTTTTGAGTACCGGATTTGAGAGCTTAATCTTTGGGACATATCGTGGAAAGGTTCTCGGCTTGAGGTAAACTGAGTTTCATATTTGCGAGCTTTATGGTGGAAGAGAGGATTCTCTTGTTATTACGGAAGTTGGAAATTATATTGTGAAAGTTGTAATAAAAATCTATATTGCTCATAAAATGTTTTACCCTAAGTTGTGCTCAGGTCGGCTGTGCGAGGCTGCCATCCAGACAGACAGGGCGCGTGCCTTGCGAACCTGTTCCGCCGGTACACACGACAATTTATGCCTGTCTTAAATTATATGTTTTATAGCAGTAATTTTATGTGTGTGATATTATCCTATCGAATGAGTATACGACCATGTTTTATAGACACCCTGTTTTGTAATTTTATTTAAAAGGGAGGGGAGTACATACTAGGAATTGATACACATAAAGAAAGCTAATTATAGATGAAAAAATGATTTGAAATGTTATTTCATTCTTACTTTGAAGTAATTAAGTTTTAGGAACGACCTTGGCTCTAAATTACGTATTCCTGACATACGACGACATTGGATTAGTCTAGAGGATATAATACAACTGTGTCTACATGTGGTCGTACATGAAGGGTCTACAAAATGTAGGCTTCACGCAAAAACAGCTAGGCCTAGCTGAAACAATGGTAGGGCATCAGCGCGTTTCTTGCGTGACTGCCCGTTAGTTGCACCCAGACGAACCGTAGACTTAACGATGTGATTACACACTACTGTTTGCAGTTAATAGCTGACGGTAGCGTCTGGATAGCTCGCGAACGGTTTTAGTGGTAAATCGAGGGGAATAAACGTAGCTTTTGATTAGTCCTTGATGTGGCGGCAAAAAGCCCTTTTAAGTGACAGTCTCAAGCTCTTTACTTCAATGCGACTATTTAATTACTAAAATAATGTCTTTCTGATTATAATAATAATCGTTTATTTGCATTAAACATGGTATACAAAGGTGTTGAATAAGAATACAGTAGGTACAAGCATGTTTAGCTAAGATGAACATAGCACGCAAAAATTTTTAGGTAAACTAGACTAAACTTAACTATTTAGGGCATTAACATTTGTTTATGATCCATAAATTCTTTTAAACTATAAAAATTATATTCATTTAACCATTTATATAATGCAATCTTCAATAATCTTATATTTAATACTTTAAAATGACTTGGCATTTTGTTATATATCCGCACACATGTTGCAAGACAATTTTTATTATATTTGGTCAGTCTTGGTATATTAGATTTTTTAATCAGAAACAAGTTTGTTAAATTACATTGCACGTTTTGGCATTCACGTAAATTTTCTGAAAGATAGTTGTTTGTGCATTTCCTATTTATTATCATCATCAGCGAGAGTTTAGTCACGACTTTCCTTATATGAAGAGACATAAAGATCTGCTGATACGCCACGAGGTCAATTGGTAGTAGACCTTATTACGTTGTTGAATGTACGAACAGTGACAGATTGTAGGACTATTGCATGCACAACACGGTGACCCATTTACGTTGAATCCCTGATTAATGAGCGGTTGATACGCGACATTCTGATATTTGACGTTTGATTTACCGAATCGACGCGGTCGGACGTTACTAGTGAATGCATTTGGCAAATATGTGTACTGTATTTTCAAAACTGGATAAATAATGTATCCACGTGCGGAACTTTGATGTTTTTTGTCTCTCCTGGTTTCAGTTTCTGGGTTCCAAAATGCAAATGTTCTGGTTCAGTGACTCCACCATACTGGGTATTTCTTTGCTAGCAGGGTGTCCAAGGCTGACTACTTAGTGCGGTACGGTTAACTGCGGGCGCATCATTACAATGGCTGTTCATTCACGTTGCTTCTGCAGCGAAACCGGTTTCGATTGCATTTCTATTAATAGACTAGAACATCAATGGAGCTACAGATAATTGAGTTCCAGAAGATTAAATGATAGCGATAGTAAAGGAAGAATGCGAAACTTGTAATTACTCTACTTAATGAAATTCTATAAAGAATGGCTATTGGTAATAAGAGTTCTTAGTAAAATAACAAACCAAAAATAACTATCAATAACGTTTTCTAACTTTATTCCTTGCCAAGATTAAAGCATCGTACTTGAGATAATGAAAGACGGCTCAACTACTCGAAACGTGAGTAAACAAACATATTTATGTGGCACAAGTTAGGGCTGATGAAATTCAATTAATCCGAATCCAGACTAAGTACTGATTGTTACAGTAAGTTATCTAGGATATGAATGCTTGTATCATTTCATCACTGCATGATATGCTTTACAACTAATAAAATACCTAAAGATCCTGATGTCACACTTTGTAATTCATAGTAAGTTGTATTACAACTGATAAACGATTGATAAGAGTAAACGTAGATAAACTATATATAGTAATTTTCTGTTTCTGTTGACTGAAGGTGCACCTGTAGATAAAGATTGCACTCAACTTGCACCAGTAGTCAAACATTCCGATTCAAATAAACTTCATATAGAAATCACAGATGATTTTATTAGAAAAAGAGAAATTGGACCAAAAAAAAAGTTTGGTCATTGAAAGACAGCAAATTATAGCAATAAACTATTGTAGAATTAGATGGGATGAAAAATGTGGAACTAAAACTAGTTAACTAATATATGTATAAAAGTATGAAATATGTTATAGAACCGAAGCAGTGAATAAGAATTGTAAAGATACTTAACATCCAACAATTAACAACAAACCGTTCGTCAACCCTGAATGACAGATAACAGTACAGTAGATAGATGTGAGTAGTGTATACTGTATAGTCGATCAATGTTTACACAACGGTGCACGACGTATCGCTGTTTACCCAGTCAGGCTAACGATCGTTAAGTCGAGATGTTTAGTGAGACACGCTTTGATGCAGATGCAGCTTCAGCTTGCCTTGCTCAGCTAGATTAGCTGACTTTGGCTTTTTTAGTACTGGGTAATGAGTTTCACCAAATTGCTTTCTGGTTCTACCTTAAATTCCTAATTAATTATTTTTATGTGTTACCCACCGATTTACCCAAACTTTTTCTGCAGTGAAATGAATCTTCTGTTCCGTTATGGATTTTGGATATAACTCTATCATAGTTGACCACCAACCTTGAAATAATTCCGAAGTAAAAATACTCCCTTACACTTTTTCAAGTAGAATCTATCTAACCAGTGATCCGATATATCTATTTGGCTTATTTATTTGCCTTAGGGACGGTGCCAAAAAGTTTTGCTATCCCTAACTTGACTCTCAACTGGAAAGAGTAAATAGGCAAAAGCCTTCCTTCGAATATAAAGAACAACATTTTCTGAGATCAACAATTATAACTTGCTCCAACAGAAAGTACAAGCGCTATTAAAATTACTGAAGGTTGTTATATTTTTTTCTTCCTTTTTGACTTTCCTTTTACAGATTTGTTTTTTCACTTGACTCAACAAAGCAGCCTCCTAACGTTTACTGAAAACTGCTGTTCCTTCAATTAAATTTATACCTTTTGTAGTTTTAATGGGTATAATTGCAAATGATTCACGAGTCGCTGGTTTTGATGAAAATTCAGAAGCTCTGCATGCTCGTTATTACTTTGCTAGCGATTCATCAGAATTGACGTTAATTCCGTGAATTTGATTCGTATCCAATGATTGTATTTCGAGTATCTGTAAGCGAATCCGTTATGTGCTTGAATGTATGTTTGAAGTGGATGAGATCCTCCTTATTGAATACACACGGTACTGTTAAGTTCATTTCATTCACCATCGTTCACCGCTGTGATAATACAAATAGTACTAGACATGCGGTCATGCTATGGGACGCATCACGCAATATGACAAGATAGACAATCATGAATAATACAATTCCCATAAATATCTTTCATAGAACAATATTGTTTATGTTCTATTACTCATCCATTGAAATTGCCATAGCAAAGGCTGAAGTGGATATGACCTGTTGAATTCCCTTTTTGTTCGAATTTGTTTATGTTTAATTTTTCTTAACGTCATCTATGTTCGATGAAAATAATGAATTGCATTCAGTTACTAATTATGTTTACTCTGTTGTGAACCAGGTATTTGTTATATTGTTCCTTGGCATTAAGAGACAGGAACTCATTGGGAATATGTGTAATGTATGAGTAACTAGATTGATTTCCAACACTTTGTATTTTTAGTTGCTCTCAAATGTAGATTATGTTCTTAGCAACACCAGCTTTTCCTTTCTATTAAATTTGTTGTCTGTAGTGATATGTCTTCTAGCCTGCTATTACTATTTATTACGTGCAACATAGTTCCATCTAATTTACGAATTTGTGCCGTTATTACTATTGTGACAGATATCCGTCAATTTACACGTAGTCACGACTGACAATCTGTCCCTGTCACATACAATCATCCATCGGGACTACCATTATCAATAAGTCAGGAGCAAGTGAATAAATTACCAGTGACGCTTGCCGGGCCCATGGGATTGCACTGCATGTCCTGTGATTTAGTAGCACTGTGCACAAGAGAAATGTGTTGTGGCATACGCGTAGCTCAAAATGTGGGGAACCGGAGACTTAAACGATGATATGTTATCATTAGGCTGAAACTAGTCGTTATTTATTCATAGCAAGAGGGATGTAGGATGGAGGTTCGATGTTTTAGTAGTAGCACATGATTAGAATTTTTAAGTGCAGCCTCTTTGGCACTATGCCAGTAAAAAGCTTTCGTTAAAGAAGAGCTTAGGTTAATCTTTGCTCAGGGACTTGAGTTTTAAAGTTAATCTATCGCTATCTTGTGCATGGCTTCCTACTTTTTTGACGAAATTTTCAGAATATCTCCTGAACGAGATCTCTAGAAGTGTTTTAATCTAATTTTAAACTTAGGACGAAGTTCAAGATTACGCTTCTAAGTAGAACACTATATACCTTTGAAGCGTAGTATCATTACTCGTACCTTAATTGAATCCACGACCTTTGCTCTCACGCCAGGCACTCAAATAATTAGATCGAAGAACGTAGATTAAGATCTAGATGATCTAGGACCAAATTAGCTTTTCTTTCGCCTGCGTAACCTACCTCAAGGTTAATGTCAAATATAATGTCTGTTACAATTTAATTTTAGTAAAAGTACTTTATTTATAACTTTTTGTAATATATTTTGGCATGTGTTATTGTTTTCGTTTCTGGAACATCAAATGTTTATTCCTGAAAATTCGTTGTCATTACATTGCGAATATAGCATTTGCATACACATTTATACCTACATATACGCTACAATTAGTTCGCACATACATGGTCAACATATAAATTATAAGAATAACAATAAAATTGCCTCAACAAAAGGTCATAGCATATAGGAAACAAACACATGAACACAAAAACCATAAAACCGAGAAGCAATTTATGCATACCACCAATGTCGAGGTAAAAATTAACAACATGCTACAACAAGGTGGAAAGCATGACTCATCCATTAACATGTTTGTACTGTACAGAGTAATGTGACATTGTATTTCCTTTGACATATGTTTTATTGGTGTGGACCTAACTAGCTTGGGTGACATTTTGCGCTTGCCAGAAAAAATATATTTTTAGTTTTGAACAGTGTTGTGCTAGTCTTTGTACATCAAGTTCTTCATTTGAATACTGCTAACTAAAGGAAGTATAAATGAAAATTACAACAAGCCACTGGAATAAGCTATCAGTGCAGTTATAAGTGAACGTCTTGGTAACACAGTTCCGGTTGATGATTTCCTAACTTCCCTAACCATAACATAAAGGGTTACGTGTGAAGAGAGATCTGGCACAATAAAGTAAACATACCATTTGCATCAACCAAGGCTGCGGCTGCGGTTGGTTCCGCTCTGATAATGCCCGAGGCCCAGATGATAAATATTTGCGTTCAAACTCAGTTCCACGCTCAATGCACAAGGTGTTAAACAAACTTGTCAAAACGGGGACTGCTATCCCCAAGCTTCCTGTTGCCAATTAGAGTTGTTTGAGAACTTGTAATTTCGCGAGTCTGTTTCCTTATTATAGATAGCACAACGCGTTTCGTGTCCTTCAAAATTTGTTCTTTGTGCTCGAGGAAGGACGAAGTAAACTAGTACTCTCCTTGTTTGAACAATACATAATAATCGTTCCCCGAGAAGGCTTTATTGTTCGTAGTCGTTAGATCCTCCTGCTGATCCAGGCTTACAGGGATTTGTGGCTCTATTGTACTGACGTTGTCTCTAGTTACAGATTGATATTCTCAAGCCTTGTTATGGTTTAGACAAGGAATTACATTTTAATCAAATTGTTTTCGTTTTTATCATTATTTGTGATATTTTCATTCAAATGATAATACGCAAATGTGTTCGAGGACGCCTATGAACTCATAGAGCGATAAGCTGAGCGTTGTCATATCCTTAATGATTTTAAACAATGAATCAATTTTATGTTCGATTTATGTGTTGCATTTTGCTGTCCAGTATATTAGTAGCCGTCCCTGTAAAGTGGTTAGTCATTTACTATATTGCGCAACTTTCCTTATAAGGAAGCTAAATACCACACATGACGTTTTCAATCAACTGGAATGTACGTATGAAACCTAACCTCAACTGCCTCAATCGACAAATTGTACGTGACCTCAAGAATAGGTATAATATTTGTTTACATGTCGGCTTGTTCGGCTGATTCACTATGTAAATGTATATGTTGTGGACCAAATGAAAAATTTTGCATTATATACAGCGTGTTTTTTATTTGATTGGCAATATTTCTCCCCCAGAATCTAATCGTGGAAACAATAATTTACAAAGGCAGTCAATTGTTTAATAATAAATAATAAGAGAGATTCCAAAATCAACAAAAAAAGTTAAAAGCTCAATACCATGTCATGACAGTGAGCGCTCTGCGGAACTACATTCGCACTATCACCTGATATCGCTAGGTCATTCGCCTCACGCACGCGCACAACGTAGGTAAAAAGAATGAATTAGATTTCAGCGCTCACTAAAATCCATTTTGTAATTTATTATTTTTCATAACTTTTGTCAACACCATTTGAACTTCAATTTGTTTGACACAAGTAATGTTTTAACAATCTACCAACATCGAAAACATTAATGCAGCCTGCCCGGCGTGTGTGCAAAGTACCTCATAATAATTCGATCGCTTTAGGGCCGCTTGAATTAGTAAATACTCTAAATACCTAATTACAAAATAAATATCAATATCAAGTAACTGCCTACTCGAATCGTCGTTGCTACCACGACCATAATAATTGTTAAATTATTTGATAATCAGTCAAATAATTTATTGTGGTTTAACTTACAGTACTTAATAAACTAAATTTTAAAATAAAACCTAAGCAAAATTCAATAAATACGGACGTGCCATAAATTACCTAGGTACCTACTCGGCGCGCGCACATAATAGGTAACTAAGATAACATGAAAGGCAGCCGTCGAAAAATAATCTAATAATAATCGTTTGGCCGCGCATAAAAGTTCGAAGAGTTTTAAGGTTGGTGAGGTAGATTTACATACCTATGAAACTGTCTCAACATCGATTGTCTTTATTTATCGTAGGTAGGTACAACGAGTAGCGAGTTCGATTCCCGCTCACTAAGTAAATCATTATGGGAATGAATAATTTGTTATTGATGTTACAAAAATTACTTAAACCATCATTTGATTTTATTTATCTAAGCTTATTGTTATTTATGAAAAATTATCGAGTAATCAAGAACAGGAAGGCATCCTTAGCCATCGACGTGACTGTGGTGCTATCATGGATGCCGCTATCTCTTTCATCGCATTAATTGCGTGATTAGTTAGAGTAGGATAGTCACACGCTCAATGACAAAGGAAAACTACTGTGAAGATTTAAAACAGGCGGCCTAGCCGGTACTGTCCCTTGGTAATAAATAATAATGTATTGTGCAGCGCATTCATGCCCTTGAACTTAGAAAAACAGCTGATTTAAACACTTTTTGAAATTGTAGTGAATTTGCGCAATTATTATTAGTCATAACTAGCAATTATTATTAGTAAATTAGTTGATAAGTACCTACCTACAGGTACTTTTTGGTGACAAGTGCTATTTAAAAACATTTGTTTACATTTTGAAGTTTTACATTGGAATTGTGACAATCTG
>NWSH02000517.1:3515868-3534766 GCA_002382865.2 Heliothis virescens
TTTGCATTATACATAATGCCCGGTCATTATGAAAAATGCCCAATCTGAGAGAGCAATTTAATAATAATCATTCAAATAATCTAATTGACCGGGCATTCTACATATTGTACATCGCCCTTTGAGCAGAGTAATACAAACAAATTTGATCAGTAATTTTTTATTTTTATTGTTACTTAAAATAATCTAAATGTTTAACAATTTAAGTAATCAGTCAGATTGTGTAAAGCTTGGAACGTCATTGTGGAAGTTTCAGTTTTTTGCAGCAAGCATGATTTCTGTCACGGCTCCGGCGCTGCGGGGCTCCGGCGGTCCCACGCGAGTTTATCGTCGCAGATAGGTTTAACGCTCACCACCGCAGCTTCGGCTTGCTGGCCGGCGGTGCCGGCCAGCCTCAGCCGCGGTGGCGAGTGTTGCAACCACCTGCTCCTCAACTCGCGGCCCGCCTCGCCTCTCCGCGCCTACGCGATTTTGAATTACACTCTAGGGGTAGGGCAGACAAGACTGCGTGCAGTCGGATTTACAGCAATTCGTTTCTGTCATTAAACCTAACTTTCAGCTAATGTTCTAGGATATATATTTTTTGGACAATGAGTTACGAAATTAAAACCTATCCGCGTTCGTCCGTATTCGCTTACAATGCAAAACTAAACACAAACAATAGCGCCCGCCGCACGAGCCGCATGCTGAATAGCGGTCTCTGATTGGTCAAACCATGTCACGCGTTCTTCCCTCCCTGCACCGCGTCAAATTTGGCTTTATTATCAAACTGCCCAAATGTCATGTAGCAATATAATAATGACCGTGCAATGTGATAAATAATGAAGTTTAGATAGTAATTAATCACTTAGCCCAATAGAGCTAGACATTATTCATAATGCTCGCACATTATGAATAATGCCCACATTAATCACCTAGTCCATAACATATACAGACTTGATGCTGTGGTATAACTGGGTTATTCCATCAAGCTGTGGATTAATGCAAAGATGTATTGACACAGGCTTGACATCGTGTTTTTCTTTTACGTAATCCATGGAAATTAAATATAATGCTATATATATGATGATCTGAGGCAAGTAGTGTCCGACCGAAGGTCTATTTTTGGCCGAAGCCGAAGCCGAAGCCGATTAATCGGCAATCGCCACAACCTTCGGCCGAAGCCGAAGCCGAAGCCGAAGGTTTATAATTTATAATCTCTCAGTTATTAATTTTTAACCGACTTCCCAAAAAGGAGGAGGTTCTCAATTCGACCGTATCTTTTTTTTTCTTTTTTTTATGTATGTTCACCGATTACTCGAAGATGGCTAGACCGATATTCAAGATTCTTTTTTTGTTTGAAGAGCTCGTGGTTAAGTCAAAGCCACTTGGCGCGGTCGGTCTGTGGATGGGTGACCATCTTGTCATAACGAGTTCTTCCGTGTTTCGGAAGGCACGATAAACTGTGGCAGTCGTTACGGGTAGTCAGAAGCCAGAAAGTCTGACAACCAGTCTTACCAAGGGGTGCCAGGTTGCTCGGTTAACTGGGTTTGGAGGTCAGACAGGCAGTCGCTCCATGTAAAACACTGGTTCTCAGCTGCATCCGGTTAGACTGGAAGCCGACCCCAAAATAATTGGGAAAAGGCTAGGCAGATGTTTTTTGTTTGAAAGGGTGCACTTCACAGGTGGTCCCATGGTAAGGAGACCAGGATCTGATTATGGGATCCTGGAGAAATCGACAGAACTCTTCAAATTTCATAGGTCAAAACTTGATTTTTTATATCGATCATATCGATGATACTGTTACGGGACCGAATGTCACTGTGGGTATTAAAATAACAATATTATAGTTTTAGACCCGAAAACTGAAAAGCATAAAATAAAAATTTCTTTACAAAAAAACAAAACCGACTTCACAAATAAAAAACATTGAAAGGGTTGAAAAAATAAATCTTTTCACATGGCTCTAGAAGTCGGTGGCAAAATAAACACAATTAACAGACCTGCAGACACTTATTTGTGAAGTCGGTTTTGTTTTTTGTTCAATATTGTCTACAAGCTACAATTAATATTAAAATCATTTCAAAACTTCAATATTGAAGGTTTATATTGTCTAAATACACGCACGAACTTGTTTTGACGGGCATGCCCCGCGGCCTCTGCAAACGCAATTGGTCCGTCGCTCTCTCACTCATTCTTTCGTAACAATTCATTCAATCTCGACGGTTGCTCGGACCTTCGGCCAAACCTTCGGCTTCGGCCAAATTTTTGGCCGAAGCCGAAGGTTTGGCCGAAGGTGGTTTTTTGGGCCGAAGGTGGCCGAAGCCGAAGCCGAAGCCGAAGCTTCGGTCGGACACTAGAGGCAAGTCAGATAGCCATAGGTACTATACTTTTGTGAATGGACTTTTGAGCCAAAGTGCTATAAAATTTTGCTTTAAAAAAAAACTAGGTTGTGATATGATAGCCCAAGATTCTTTAGTAAAAATAAAAGAAAATAGATATTAAAAGTTTGCTTTCAAAGAAAAACATTTTCACCGTGACATAGCTATGTCGCATGAACGGCAGAGGGAATTATATGAACATCGCGGATCGCGATTCGCCTCCCATACAATTCGAGATTGCGCTCGTAGACAGTTGTGATTGACATTTTCAATACTGTTCCGTGGATTCTCATTTCGACCCTGGCAGTTGATCCCTGACATCGAGATGCCTCGTTGGTCTAGTGGTCGCATAGCGCGACTGCCGTGCCACGGGTCTCGGGTTCGATTCCCGGGTCAGGCCGAAATCGCTTTGTGGGTTTTAGAAACTTTCACAAAGCAGCCTGGAGTTTGGAAGTTGGCGGTGTTACACCCCCGTGCCTGGGAGGGCACGTAAAGCCGTCGTCCTCGATTGTTACTCAGTAGCAGTCGTAGTTATAATTCCACGTCAGAGGCCGTCAGGCGGATTTGAGAAAACTCTGACACTAGGGCTTGTCAGGTGATTAAACCTGCAGCTCACTCGATAAGAAGAAGAATCGAGATGCCGAGAGCAAGTGTATCTTTTTACTTCTTTTCGAATAAAGGATTGAGTTCACACGTTTTATTTTCTATCAATAGTTTCATATCTTAATTCTTATGGTATTAAAAAAGCTCATCGTCCTGGTACTTCAAGTAATCCTGAAGAGCATTTAAAGCAAACCAAAACATGCCGTAGGCTTAACATCTTGTAAAATCCGGATAGTTAGCTAATAAAACAAGAGTAAACTACCGAAGTTTACTGTTTTGCTGAGTTCTTAAGCTAACTATTAAAATAACGGATGAGACGTTAACATCTGCTTTTGTGGAGTACCAACACAAGAAAAGTTTCTTTAAAACCACACGGAGGAATAATTGATCTGAAAATTATCATTTTTCATTCAAATCACCTTTGTTTCGAAAAAATAATAGTATTTTCAAAAGTATTTCACGTTCAAAATAAACAAATCCACCATGTTTTTAATAATGACATCGATTATTTCCGAGCTACCGCGTCCAATCATGAGAGGCCGTCATGCCGGATCGCTGCCGTATCAATGGCTAATAAATATTGAACACCTATTTAAACTGTGCACACAGCTGTATACTTTGTATCAGTTATCTTCGTTGAGAAATGCTTTTTCTCCTCTTAATTGTTTACTCCTCGACGAGAACTTCTGATGCATATAAAAAATGCTTGCGTTATTTGAGTGAAATCATATATTTTGATTTGCCTTCAGAGTATTTTACAAGATCTCTCTACTCTTCGGTCTCCAAACTCTTAGAAACGGAAGATTTTAAACTGTATTTTTCATCCAGAATCATAATGTACCCTAGGTTGCTTTTCGCTCTCAGATTTGGAAATGTTTGCGGTCATGAATCCCAAGGCAGTATTATTTAGTAGCATTGTGCAGGGTTACTCTGCCACACTGAATTCCAAAGAGAAACAGTCGTTGTGGTTTGAATTTAGTACTGCTGTGAGAATTATAAATACGCGAAATAGCATTTACATTTAACAGTCGCCTTCAAAATTGTGTACATGCTACTAAATAACTTAGCCACGATAATTCGAAAAACTTCTATGCACAACACATGCAAGGACCTTCATAATTGTGACCATACTAAATTAATTGCAAATGTTATGTAATGTGTAAGTGTAAATGCAAATGTAATTCTTATAAAATATAAAGGCGGGTGTAACTCGTGATTCACGAGTCTGCCTGTCTCCCGCCACGTGGGAGGCCTCGTGATTCTTGCGCAAGTGTACACCAGGCACAATAACGAAACTGCCGAGAACACGTGAATTTAACTTGTGTCCATCAAAAACACAAAAAAATTGTAAACTGTACATTAGCAGGAAAACTCTTTTTATTGTTGTTTGGTTTGCTTTATTATTGCAAATATTTTCGTAAGATAAGCTGCATGCTAAGTAGAAATTAAATAAGCTGATGCATAATGCAACTAAAGTCATGACATCCTTTCAAACGAAGATTCGATATACCAATCCCAGCTTACTTTAAGTCGATTTACTTGGTTCTCACTTCGCCCACACGTAGAGGATACGCGAACCGTTCGAATAGACCTGATTTCGCCTCCGCAAATCTTGGTCCATATCATACAAGACAAGTTAACGATGTTGACCGAGCACCGGACGCTAATTCCTTTTATATTGGATTTACACGACCGCACGTGTTAAGAATAGAGTTCAAGTTCGCCAGATAGTGACCGTAAACGATGCAATGTTGAGTGCCACGCTCGTGTCCAATTTAGGACTCGAGAATGTCATTGGCGATTTAAAATGAGATATAGGGTTTTAAAGATTGTAATATATTGTTGTGGCTGGAATAAGTGGATTTTGAGAGAATATTACTTGTTACGTGTTTCGAGCATTTTACAGCCTTACCTATTTGGTTTAAATCTGTATTTGTTAATAGTGCTTCCAAGAAATAGTCGTTTAATGCCTTCAAATAGCTCTTTGCTTTCCCTGCAGTCTGCTTAGTGGTTATGCATTACAACCATTTCATTACCATACCGTATAAGAACGTTTTCTGCAATATTTCTACGTTACTGCATTTATAGAATGGTGCGCATAACAAGTCTGCCTACGCAGACGTTGTTGAGTCAACGATCCCCTACTTAGATATTACCTGCCCACGGTTCTTATGCGACACTCTGCGTTTCTATTTATAATTCATTTTTAGCTATGTATTTTAGGCTTCATGTGGTTATTTGAAATTAAACTTTGGTCTGAAATGGCATTATTCTTCCATTTAGTTATCCTCCATGGTCGTTACATAATCATTATTTTGCGTTCATGGAGGTAATGCGACTGAATAAAGACCACTTTCACGATATAGTCGCGAGGCGCTTAGGGCGTTAGCATAATGTAATCGGTTTTTGTTGTCGTCGACCTCGTGAGTAAACACGGCTGAGCCCTATGTGGTGTGGGTACTATACAGTGACGCACGTGCTCGCCAATTTACACGCTACGTGCCGCAACAAAGACTACCAACCGCATTGTTCTCGCGGGAGCACTCAGTTGCTGACATCTGCAACTGAGATTCTCTTTCTCAAGGTTGTACCTACCATTGTACCATCTTGTCGATATGATTCTTACTTGTTCACCGACAGGCGGCCCATTGTTCTACGCATAAACTGGGCCGTGGTAAACTAGAATAGTGTTAAGGAATTGAGTTATGCGGATACGTAACTTGCTCAAGGCTGAGGTCACAAACCCACAACCGTGTGTCGGACTGATGCTGTTTGTTAGATTGGATCCTACTATATTGAAACTTTTCTATTTACCCAGTGTACCGTGATGGTAACGGTCCTAATTTCAATTCCGTAACAACGAGCTAGGGTATTGTATAAAACGTTCGTCGGAATAACTTCCAAAGAGTTTCTATCTAAATCGCAGACCCTCTGCAAAGGGGCGCATTTCGACGCGGCATCACGTACAGATTCCAAATGAAATTTCCAAGTGCTAAAAGAGTAACGTTGCTTAGCGCTAAGTCCTCTGGGACCGTTCAGCGTGCTCGGGAATGGCTGCTGCTATTCTCTTGCACAATCACCAAGTTTTATTCTAGCACAGGCTTTCCACATTTCTCTTTTCATTAGCCAAAGCAAAGAAACCTTTGCTTGCTCTTCTATTATTTTTGATGTAACCAAAATTTTCCTACAAGAATTATTTAAATAATTGTAACTTTTATACAAATGTAATGGTAACCCGACATAAAACTTTGTGAGCGAAAATCTATTTAAAGGCAGCACGCGTGAATAAAATAAGCCCACCCCACGCAATTTATTTAGTTGGCTTCGACGTTCGCGTTCGAATTTATCAACATCATAACAATTTGAGTTTTCGGATATAAGTTATTTATAGTTTTTCAAATTGATATAAACTAAGTGTCCACGTTCAATTACCATCATGCTATAAAAGGCAATGGTATGAATCATAACGGGATCCTTTAATTATTCAGAAATTCGAGGGACGTTTGAGGTAAAATATGCCGGTCGACGGCAGGGTGGTATTTTTAGAGCGGCCACAGATGGCGAAGGTCGTTCCCGCACAGAATGCTGCTTATTTATTTAACGCCACCTACAAAACGCGTCTGCCTGTCTCCCCCGTTTGCAATGAGACTTATAAAAATATCATAACTGCTCTGGGTGCCCAGGGTAGGATTTGATGACATTTTTGGTATGTTTTTTCCGGTTTGGATAAAACGCTCGCGATTCATTGTTTTGACACACTTGTGTATCGGTTTGGTATGAAAAAAATATTTTAATATAACAGTAGGTATTTATTGTTGTTATTTGGTAAACTGAAGTGAAGTCTTAAATGTTTGAAAGCATTGACATATTTTTGGCGCCAGATCTTGCATTTCCGACTAGACATTTCGTTACGTTTTCATGCAAAAGCTGACGTCGAGAATTTTAGATTCATGACCAAGCCTTTTGGAGCTTAGGCTTACTGTTGGGTCACTAATGCGTTTCGGCTAGGTGAGGAGAGGATTAAATAAAGGAGTTCACTGAAAAATGTACATGATTCTCGTTTTGTTGGGTTGTAAAATTAATTTAGAGCTACTCAAAGATGTAGGGCCTTATTTAGATTGGTATCCTTACTAATATTATAAATGCGAAAGTAATTCTGTCTGTCTGTCTGTTACGCGTTCACGCCTAAACCAGGCAGCCGATTTTGATGAAATTTGGTACAGAGACAGAATAGACCCTGAGAAACAACATAGACTTTTTATCCGGGTACGGGAAATAGTTTCCTCGGGAAGCGGGCGAAGCCGCTGGCAGAAGCTAGTAGTTTTTAGTAAAATAAAGAAATAGTTCCCACTAATACACGATTTATGTCCTTTAGCAAGAATCGCAACAAAATATTCCCGTCACACACAATAACTTCATAGTACGCATGTCCCAGTAGTAAGCTATGTTATTGTAATTAACAATATTCGGGTGCGTGCTGGGTGGAGGCTTGCGTGTTTGGCTTTCATTAGGCCGACGCCCGCGCCCACCAAATGTACTCCTGTCATACTGTTCAGTTTATTTACTATCTATATTGGGGCATTCGGCCAGTTATTGTGGGTTATGATTATTTAGATCTTGATGCCATTTGATGCCTGCTTCACATGTTTGTGAGTATGAGGGTAGGGTTGACTCATGAATAGGGTTACGTAGAAAATAACTAAGGAATTTTTGCAGTATCTTTCCTTGAGCTGAAAGTACTTGAGGTAACAATACACGACGACACTTGCTTTCTCTCACTAAATATCATATAAATCACATATAGTCAGACGGTTTGTCAAAGGGAATACCAAATCGATTTACATTAATATGCAAGAAGTAGCGTAACGAACTTGCATGTATATTAATTTGTTATGCTTTTGTATTTACGATTCAAACAAATGGATTCTTGTGAAAAACTGTCGCTGGAATCTAGCCAGTATTTTCAATACAAATTGATAATATTTTTTAATTGCAATTGTGTTGAACTTTCAGTTTTCTACGTGGGAGGTTGCGCTTTTTATGTACTTTTCATTTTATTAACGCAGCAAAGGAATTCGTTTCCAAGCGAAGTAATAAAGCATTTATCAAAGCAAGTAAAAAGTCGAAAGTAAAAACAGACTTCATAACTTACAATTTGCTTTGCAACGCCTCAAAGTGACAGTGTCGTGACTCCAAGTCAGCGTTTTGTAGACGGCGCACCCCACGGCCCCTAGTCGGGGGAAAGCTTATGAAATTATACTTTTATTCCCACTAGTCATTTACTTGGGGAAGAAAACTTTTAGGGAATTTCCCTGACCACCCCATTATTATCAAATTTACCACGGGCCATTAATAACAGCTTTCTTTATGAGTCTGACGAATAAGTATTGCTGTTAGTTCGAAAATTATTCGGTGGTTTAGAATTGTGTCGGTTCCTCGGTGTTATTTAATAGAGTTATTTGCATTTCCAAACAAGCATTTCAAGATAAATAAATTGTACACCTACCTATTTTACCTAATTTCTAACTACCCGTCAATAACAACTGAAGGCAATTACTAAATTACCGAGGTAATTACTTATCATAATTGTTTATCATGAATGAGCCGTATTTCTATCATTCAATATTGACTAGCAGTATCATGTTACCAAATACAATAATTGTAGTTGTAATACGAAAAAGGTGAATGATGAGATATTTAAAACTTTGCCCGTAACTGTGACCGAATTCTGTTCCCAGAAAACCAATAGCAACCAAACAAAATAGTTCGCAGGATTAGATTTTTTTTCATTAAAAAATATTCTAAANCAGTAGGTATTTATTGTTGTTATTTGGTAAACTGAAGTGAAGTCTTAAATGTTTGAAAGCATTGACATATTTTTGGCGCCAGATCTTGCATTTCCGACTAGACATTTCGTTACGTTTTCATGCAAAAGCTGACGTCGAGAATTTTAGATTCATGACCAAGCCTTTTGGAGCTTAGGCTTACTGTTGGGTCACTAATGCGTTTCGGCTAGGTGAGGAGAGGATTAAATAAAGGAGTTCACTGAAAAATGTACATGATTCTCGTTTTGTTGGGTTGTAAAATTAATTTAGAGCTACTCAAAGATGTAGGGCCTTATTTAGATTGGTATCCTTACTAATATTATAAATGCGAAAGTAATTCTGTCTGTCTGTCTGTTACGCGTTCACGCCTAAACCAGGCAGCCGATTTTGATGAAATTTGGTACAGAGACAGAATAGACCCTGAGAAACAACATAGACTTTTTATCCGGGTACGGGAAATAGTTTCCTCGGGAAGCGGGCGAAGCCGCTGGCAGAAGCTAGTAGTTTTTAGTAAAATAAAGAAATAGTTCCCACTAATACACGATTTATGTCCTTTAGCAAGAATCGCAACAAAATATTCCCGTCACACACAATAACTTCATAGTACGCATGTCCCAGTAGTAAGCTATGTTATTGTAATTAACAATATTCGGGTGCGTGCTGGGTGGAGGCTTGCGTGTTTGGCTTTCATTAGGCCGACGCCCGCGCCCACCAAATGTACTCCTGTCATACTGTTCAGTTTATTTACTATCTATATTGGGGCATTCGGCCAGTTATTGTGGGTTATGATTATTTAGATCTTGATGCCATTTGATGCCTGCTTCACATGTTTGTGAGTATGAGGGTAGGGTTGACTCATGAATAGGGTTACGTAGAAAATAACTAAGGAATTTTTGCAGTATCTTTCCTTGAGCTGAAAGTACTTGAGGTAACAATACACGACGACACTTGCTTTCTCTCACTAAATATCATATAAATCACATATAGTCAGACGGTTTGTCAAAGGGAATACCAAATCGATTTACATTAATATGCAAGAAGTAGCGTAACGAACTTGCATGTATATTAATTTGTTATGCTTTTGTATTTACGATTCAAACAAATGGATTCTTGTGAAAAACTGTCGCTGGAATCTAGCCAGTATTTTCAATACAAATTGATAATATTTTTTAATTGCAATTGTGTTGAACTTTCAGTTTTCTACGTGGGAGGTTGCGCTTTTTATGTACTTTTCATTTTATTAACGCAGCAAAGGAATTCGTTTCCAAGCGAAGTAATAAAGCATTTATCAAAGCAAGTAAAAAGTCGAAAGTAAAAACAGACTTCATAACTTACAATTTGCTTTGCAACGCCTCAAAGTGACAGTGTCGTGACTCCAAGTCAGCGTTTTGTAGACGGCGCACCCCACGGCCCCTAGTCGGGGGAAAGCTTATGAAATTATACTTTTATTCCCACTAGTCATTTACTTGGGGAAGAAAACTTTTAGGGAATTTCCCTGACCACCCCATTATTATCAAATTTACCACGGGCCATTAATAACAGCTTTCTTTATGAGTCTGACGAATAAGTATTGCTGTTAGTTCGAAAATTATTCGGTGGTTTAGAATTGTGTCGGTTCCTCGGTGTTATTTAATAGAGTTATTTGCATTTCCAAACAAGCATTTCAAGATAAATAAATTGTACACCTACCTATTTTACCTAATTTCTAACTACCCGTCAATAACAACTGAAGGCAATTACTAAATTACCGAGGTAATTACTTATCATAATTGTTTATCATGAATGAGCCGTATTTCTATCATTCAATATTGACTAGCAGTATCATGTTACCAAATACAATAATTGTAGTTGTAATACGAAAAAGGTGAATGATGAGATATTTAAAACTTTGCCCGTAACTGTGACCGAATTCTGTTCCCAGAAAACCAATAGCAACCAAACAAAATAGTTCGCAGGATTAGATTTTTTTTCATTAAAAAATATTCTAAAACCAATTTAGCCTTGATATAATATAGGCAAGTTTTTTTCTTTATATTCTCCAGGCCGCCATTTCTGATCGATTTATTGTTGGACTAAATTGGGGAATTAGTTTAGGGCGAACTGCCTCGGGTATTAGGCACGTACGCTCCCCGGGGAAAACGAGGTCCAATGTTTTGATTTTGCCTCCAATGGCTGGCTTATGCTGTGATTGCTATTTATTATTGTCAATGTTATGGTTAAAGATTACAAGCCTTTTCTTTTAGCACTTTTCCCATTTTCGCTTTATCAAAATAAAAGTATTAGAGCTCAGAACACACCTTTTCAGTTTAAGCTAGAGTGTGTTCTGATTAGCTACAGTCTACAAGTAAACGACGTGATGGTACTAACGTAATCTTGTAAAAGTATTGTAACTATCGTTTTCTCCTATTCGCCAATAGGTGTTCCGTCCGTGATTTTACTGGGAAATCGATCTAAATTAAGGTAACCTGTTAAACTCTTTCAATAGAATAGCTACCAGTCCAAGTGCACGCAGGTGACCTCGACGTGGCTTCTCAATAGAATAAATTCATTCATGTTACACAGAGCAACGGCCTTCGCTTTAATTTAGGCAATTTAGCACATTCTGCTTCATTTGAATTTTTAGATTCTTTGGTGATGACATTTTATCAATACAGAATGGAGTAGCATTTTCATAAAAAAAAACTAAATTATGTTTTATCATTTCGTAAGAGAAAAGAAACATCGTGAGACGATACTTACAAAATATATTTATAAAACAAATCGCTTAAACCTTTAGAAAATATCTTTAGGTTATTGAAAGTATTAATCTCATTTTTATTTTATACTTGGTTTACATACGATTTAAAAGGATTTTTACCGAGTATATTATTTACACGATTCTTAAGTTCCATTCGTCTACACAAAAAATTACTACGACATAATACAACACTCAGTCGTTCTACATCGATCCGTGTTATCTCTGATGATAAGACTGCTCGTGTATCGTGTAAGATAAGTAATAAATTCTCTAATGACAATGTAACAGTATCAGTATCAATACGGTGACGTCTCCACGAGGTCGGTGCTCGGTCGAATCGATACGTGCGGACGCGGTACGTCACTAGTGTTTACGTTCTGTTTCTAAGGCGACCAATTCGATTCGATAATGATGTTAGTTTACATTTTGCGCATACAACTCATGGCATTTTCCCTATACGGAGCCTTCCTAGATCGTAGTAAACATGCTGTCATTTGTATTTCTACTTGATTATCTATAGGAAAATTATAATCTTCAAAAATTCCGAATTTATTAATAACATCTTCAGACGTGTTGGAATTGAAATGAGACGTATATATCACTGTCGTCTGCAATTTACTTTTGAGCGTCACGTCTTATTTCATTTATGTGGTATTTGGTATCAAGAGCATTTCAAAATTATAAAAGTACTGCGTTAAGCTCCACTTACAAACGAAGAAAATCGTTAAGCGCAAAAAGATGTTGTTCAAATGCTTTATCTCGTTGCCTGACAACGTTTTGTTGCTCGTTGTAACACATCGGAAGAACTACAATAGATGCTGGTGCACTCTGAAATTATCCGCGCTTTAGCTTTCTTTGTGGGCGCACCACTTCCTCTGTGCAGCTCGTATTGTGAACTGAGACGTTCAATGATTGCGTAAGCCGCTTTTGTTCTTTTATAGAGTTCAATGAATAGAATCCCATTCGAAGAGGATTTAATGTTTTTATGAGGCATCACTAAACTTCTGGGTCTAGACATTCGCATAAAATTTTTGTTGGACATAAAAGTTTAAGAGGTCCCACTGGAGTGTTTATTGCAAAAGTTATTTCTGGCTTCAAACTAGGTGGATACATATTTTGGATTTTTTTTATTAAAAAAGTTTTTTCTCGTCCATGTTTTTTTCTGCTGTGTTTTGCACTGAATAATAAAAATTCATTATTTGTTTCAGGTATTATACTCCGCCCTAACACGAAGATTTCCATGCAATTTATTGGTAATCGTATACGATAGTTAAACAATCAGTATACTTAAATGAAGCTGTTCTCATCATAATACAATTAGCGAAAAAAATTTATGGTGCACCTCTAACTTCAATATTCTTATATCTTTCAATTTATTAAGATTAATTTGAAAACAATACTAGTTTAATCATGGCTGTCAAATCCTTTCTCATGAAATCTGGTAATTTAATAGGCATCATCTCTTAATGTAAAATAAAATACACGATAGAATGCTTGCAATTCTAGCAAGCTTTGTAGAACTAAATGCAAAGTGAATAAAAATAGTACTGTACAATAGTAAAAAAGCTTTATAAACGAGACATGTGTGTTAGTTTTTTGTTTACCTGCGCCTTTTTCAGAGAGGATCTGAGAGGTTTATCTGCGAAAAGTAGCTCACTGACACCCCTAGAGCTTACGTTCCCAGGAAAATTGTCAGGGCGAATGGCGAAGACGAATTATTTCGCAATATATGTCGACACCTCAAAACACGCATCCTCGTACATACATTGTCGGCCCTATTCTTTTTACGGTGTCATTTTCCTAAAACAAGAATATGCTTCTTTGCAGTGTACATATGTATAACTTGTTTTAGGGATATTATGTACGACGCCCTTATATAGGGGACCGTGTTGAATTAGTATTCACTCTTCGTATCAACCGAGGGGCGAGGTGTCAAGTTCGGATGAAAAAACTCCCTTAGGGAATGTAGTACGGCATTATAATGTCATCTGTTGCTGTCTTGAATTAATTTTGCACATTTTCATGTTAAAATATTTTGGGTGGTTTTCACGAAGGCCAAATGTAAATCTTGACGTATTGGAACAAAGAAGATCTTGTATCAAAGGACCAAACTCGACAGGCGGTGATCATTAAACTTGCTTCCTTGCATAAACGTAACGAAGTTTTTCGTCCAAACACAGCCAGTTTTCCGGGACGTTGCTTTTATCGGTAAATGGTTTTCCCCAAAGGAGAATTCCCTTTGACAATAATTTCGATAAACTGGGAGCTTCTAATGTCTCCCAAGTTAAAACTTTCCTCAATTGTACTATCTTGCATATCTATTTAATTAAACGAGTTGTTAGAAGCAAAAGTCTGTTTTTGTAATTAGATCTATGCCGTTTATTCTGAGATGAACGACGAGATGGGATTTGTTAGATAAGGTATAAATCCAAATCGAACAACTTTTAAAAGATGAAGGAAAACTGATGTTATTTATCGTCGGTTATTCTTACAATATCGTTGTTCCTGTTCAATATTTGATTGACAGTGAATGTGACTCATATTGACAAGAATGTATCGCATGCTGTTATTTATGACCGCAACATGTTATAGGCTAGTACAGGCGAGAACAATTGTAGCAGTCAGTGGTTTGAATCCATATGTAGTAGGATAACACATCATTTATAGTGATTTATTTCATCGCCAAGTAATTGGTATTTGAATTTATCGCTTTCATGTTATAGAGCCAGGTGCGTTCAAAAAGCAATTAATACAATGCCAAGTTTTAAGAGCTCTAGTATTACAAAGTTTTCGGCGACCGTTTTTAATTGTCTGAATTCTCACTTGGTGAATCGTTACTTTGACCGGCTGTGATTGAAAATCATAAAATAAACGTGTCACCACACCTGTTTACAACACAAAATTCTAATAACATTAATAGACAAACGTTAATTGTCTAAGTAGCAATAACGCTTGTTTATGTAAAATTACAATAATAAAGACTTATAGCTGGTCGTTAGGTATGTGCCAGCGGTGCAACTAATTACTTATGTTGTGGTTATTGGCTGTATATGTGTTCGTATGTTACATATACAAATGTAGTATTTTTTATTGCGGGACTTAAGGTAATTACAGGCGTGTTGCGTATACATTTATTTCTATTCCAGTTCCGAAGGGGCAATACGTATTCTACTTAGGATAGTATTGTTCGTAGGGTCCAAAGTAATGCTGTTTTTCTGGCGTTATATTGACGCAGCACGTATATTCCGTGTCTCTATCTGTTTTTGAAGCATTCATGTCCTTATGGGGAAGGAAATACCGTACTCGAAATATCGAAAAACTCCTCAGCCACTACCATTTTTTTTCCGTGAAAGCTTTTAACAAAGTTTCAAATTGAGTTTGGAAAATAAAATATCACTGAAAACCTAGAACCCTTACTTTGTTCATATCGAAGATATAGCGGTTTCGGGAAAAGGACGCTCGATATTTACTTACTACACTTTCATACAGAATCTCACATTGACATGGGAAGTGAATACACGTGTTGAATTTACAAGCACTCGGGGACGTTACTACGCTGTATCGTAAATAGCAAGTACGTGTTAAATGTTCGCTTCAGTTTCAGCGGAAAATTACACAGCGGAGTGTCCTCGCATTCATTATCAGCATATTTAATATTGGTCATAATTGCAAAAAATAAGAGCAGTATAAATAATTGTAGAAGGTCCAACAAATCGCAGCTGAACGGATAAGTTATTCAACAATACAAAATGGCTGCAATGCAAAATTCTGAAAAAACTTCAGCAGCATATTACAGTTAATAAACGTATCGCCATTTTTAATATGATTCAGCACGTGACCGTTATCGCTTCGTGTATAGCTAGCGGTCGATAAGCCAATTTTAATCATGTTACAGTTGTAATAATGATGTTTTTTGAGTGGGACACGGATGAATGAAGTGTACGAAAGTAGGTTAAGCCCAAGGATGTGGTTCAAGGTTAGAGATCCAAGGTCTCCGAAGGACGTGAGAGGGAATTGAAAGCAATAAGTCGATTTGAAGTACTTCAGACTTCAAGAGTAAGTGAATTTCTTTCTCGTTGGCATTAAGCGATATACTTCGACTGAAATGTTTTTTTTTCTGATTGAAATTTTATTTCATAGTGAATGTCGGAGGATGCAAAAAATTTCTTCAAAGTATTCAGAAAATATATTTCAATGACTTGAAACAAGTAAACAATGAGACTACCGAGACTTGTAGAGGTGAGATAATTGAAACTGTTTGAAGCAGAATGTTTTGCTATTTTCATACAAGTGAAATGCTTTATACAAATTGTCTGCATTTCGAGTTTCAGCTCATGCAAAAACTCATTTCGTTTTTATTGTGTCCCAAAGAGTAACGAAATAGTTGTACGAAAAGGTTGCATTTTGTAATTTCAAGAGCTGTTGTAATGCTTTCTTGCGTTTATGGAACTTAACCATTATGAGGCGTTTAGGCGACATGGCACATTTTATGGTAAACTGACAATACCAACATTAGGTAAGCCTTTGTGAGTCTCTTTATACCGTAGAAGCAATTTAATGACAATTAGTCTTTTGGTTACGTGCTTACCTGATACTTGCCATGTTCAACAGTACTGGCAGTTCAACTAATCTTGAACTCGGATTGTAATAAAGGAACTGTACCTAAGAGTAATCCTTCATCGGAGATACAATTAGGTTAAACAAACACCTCATTTTGTCGGGAAGATTATGGTTTGCTTATTCTTCAAATACTCAAGGGATTGTTTAATTAATTCGATTAAAATTAACTTTACCTGGAATCCGCTTATAGGTACTCTGAGTAAGTTTTAGTCCAGAATCAGATTGGTCTCATGCGGGCTATTCAGATTCAGACTTCAGACATTTCACAGTGTCCGAACAGACCGTACTTTAAAATTGTGTTTCCAAAACTTTGACAGAAAACGGTAAAGTATGTGTATAGCATTATCAAACTTATATTACTGTCGGGAATTTTAAAATAACTTACAAAAGTAATATCTCAAGTTTGAATCCTTTGAATAAATGGAGAGAGTAATATTACATTTTCCTTTAAGAGTTAGGTACATCGTCTTTATATTTTTGAATACCCCGCGGGACAAAGGCAAACAGATAGGAAAAAGTGTGGGTTGTGAAGAGTGATACTGTGATCAAATAATCGAATTGGCCAGTCGTCGTATTTTTAAACATAATCGGTAAAGACACTTAATAGAAGTATCATAATGACAGTTATAATTATTTAAGGCTTCCGAAAGTTAAAACACATGACCTTTTATTTACACAAATTGGAATTGTGTTTTAAATAAAATATCTTCACTTAGGTAATTTCTGTCCCAAAATATCCCTCCATTTTAATCCAATTCATCACGTAACTACCATCATGCAAACACATTACGGCATTCTAGAGGTCTTAAATCTTTCAGATGTGACCCATTTCCTGCAGAATGCGTCGCGTATTCCCCCGTATGCTCAACCCACATACTGCACCAGCTACCCTGCAATGTTTTTCAAGCATCTTAGAATTTTCATATCATTACCGTCGCTCCGTGCATTTGCGACGAACCGGATAATTAATGCAAATTCTCCATCACGAGCTATTTATCCCTTTAATTTGAGTGGCGAGCTTCACCACCCTCCTGTGATAAATTGCGGTATTATCTGATAGTAATTAGTGTTGTCTTGCTTGTTTGCAACGGTATGACGTAAGGATGTCGTTTATCATTCCATTGTTTCCCCTTTGCTGTGGAAGGGTCTTGGATAAAATTATTAGTTGGGTTTTGTTCTACTGTATGTAAATCCTTTTAGAGAGTACACTTTTGAATTTCGGAAGCCCTGTCAAGAGGATCATTCCTGAATTGTAAACTATTTTCTATTTCAGATGTTTCAGAGATTAGGTTTAGGTTACGTAGTTAATTTAGTTTTGTGCGAAGTTTATAGCTTTCTGTAAAAGACTTACTAAGCTTTCTCTGTCACTTTTGAACATTCTCTATGTCAAAAGGGTTGTTAATAACAATATAATAATTTGACAAATGAAGCTTACTTTCAAAAGGTACACAATGAAACAGGTCAGATTGTGAGACAGGCAGAGCCTCGTTTACTCCTCCATTAATTAATCTACTGTCCTACCATACTGGCAGTGTCTGAACGATACTAAGCTCCACTATTGTGTCTAATAGCTTCTCTATTGTAGTATCAATGACTTAGTAATTTAAGCGACAGAACCATTTGCGTATTAGACAGTTTAAATGCCCTTCCAGACAGTTTAAATGCCCTACTTCACCGTAAAGGGGTTTCCTGGTTTGAAGGCGAGGCACGCTTCTCTTAAAAGAATAAAGTCGTGGCCTCATTAGCAAGAGGAACTCTGCAATTGAAATGTGTCTTCGTTATGGAGTTTTAACCTTTTTATGAGCCAATACCACGAGAGTACAATGTTCTATGTACAGTATGTCTCCATAAAGTGTGTATGATGAGGTTGTGGTATTACATTTGTTCATAGTTTAAAGAGTCCTTTATTGCGTAAATAGTTTTAAACAATCTTAAAAGGAGAAAAAGGTCACGCTCTCTGCCTAAATAAGGATAGAGCTAGTGTGGATGGAACAACGACGATTCACTCAGTGGCTTATGTTTGGAACTACAAAGTTAATGTTTTTGGTCAAATGGTTCTTATGTCAAGGCAGGATCTAATTCATTGTAAACTTCCATTAATGTGTACATTACCTTGCTTATTCTAAATGTGCTAATGCCATAATGCTAGTTGTAATACTAAATACGAGCGCAGATTTTTTTGTAATTCTACATTTAATTTGGACAATCAATCCAATCAATCATTATTATCGTCGTCATTGAAATAATATTTAAACTGTTACGCACGTCGATCATGCATGCTTGCACATACAGCCTTGGCCAAAAGTATTAGGCACCCTATAGAATACTTCAAAATTATGTTTTTAAAGAGAAATAAAACAAATTTTCATGTTTTAACTATTTTATTACCAAAAAACAATCATTAATCAACAAAAAATATTAATATTTAGTTGGGCCACCCTTTGTTTTCATTACAGCAGCAATTTTGTAGGGCACACTACTTACTAGTTTGGCACATTCCTCTGAAGAAATTGCATTCCATTCCTGCTCTAAGGCGTTTTAAGGGCAGTTTTTGATAAAGTAGAATGATCTTTTATTTTTATCTTCAAAATATCCCACAAATGACCGATTGGATTCAGATCCGGGGACTGGGCAGGCCAACCTAAGAGATCAATAGAGTTGTCAGTAAACCAGCGCATCGTAGCCACTGATTTGTGACAAAGGCATTGTCCTGTTGGAATTTAACTCCATAGAAATTAGTGTCACCAAAAATACTC
>NWSH02000517.1:3538035-3552253 GCA_002382865.2 Heliothis virescens
CATTCCAAACCTTTATTATATTGAAGTTTGAATACAACAACAATAGTTATCGTTGTAATTGTGTTAAAGATTAAATAATAGAACTAACCTCAAACTTGGATTCATCTGATCAAAGCACATTGGACCAATCCTCCAGAGTAAAATGTTGGTATCTCAAAGCCCAATCAAGCCGCTTCTTTTTATTGTTGTCTGAAAGCCACGGGTTCTTCCTGGCCTTGCAGCCTTTTAAGGTCGCTTCTACTAGCCTTCTTCTTGCAGTTCGAGCGCTTATGGGGTGCCCAGCCTCTTGAGTTAAAGCTGCAGCAAGCTCGGAAGAAGTTTTTTTTCTGTCTTTCACAGACTCACGGATAAGTTTCCTGTCTTGACGGCTAGTAGTCACGCGTTTTCTGCCCGTTCTTGGTTTATTTGCGTAAGTGCCAGTCTCAGCGAAACGTTTAATAGCAGATTGCACTGCGCACCGCGAACATTTCACTAACTTCGCAAATTCTTTGTGACTCTTCCTTGATCATGTAAAAGTTGGATTTTTACTCGATTAAACAGACTAATTACGTTTCTTTTTGGCATTTTAGAATAATACTCTTCACAACTAAATCACAAAACCACAAATGTACAATGTATTATCGCTAACACTTAAGTGCAGACTCACAGAACATTAAAAAGAAAATTTGAGAAAAGTCAATATTTTAGTAATTGCTACATCAGATGTTTTACGACCACTAAAAATGCTACCTATTGTTTTCGAATAGTTACTCATGACACAGGGATCACTAAAAAAAAAAATATTTATTAATTGTTCAAATAGCACAGACGTGTGGTAACTTTATTGGGGGTGCCTAATACTTTTGGCCAAGGCTGTAAATATAGCAAAAGCAGGTTCTTGCTAATACCGTTATACCGTTACACAACATCCTTGCGCCGTTTTGTCTCATCACATTTGATGTTGTTACACATGAGATGACAGACGCAAACAAAACTGTTTAGCGACAAAGTTATTATCCAATCAGTGGAGAGTTGAAACAAATTGTTTTATATTCGCGATGTTTTCGCGTCGCGATAAATTGAGCCGGTTATCAATGATGTCAGCTTTTGTATATAATTTTATCGTGGAATATGAGTCATCAGATATTTTTTTCCGACAATGTGAGAGACGTGGCATAAGTGCAGTTGCTTTTGTTAATGTGCTGCAGATCCTGTTATTTAACGATAAGCTAAGGTTGATGGTCTTATCACATTTTCAGGAACTTAATTTTCTACGAAACGCTTAACCTAACTCGTCATGTTTATTACTTTTGGCACATGTAAATTCTTGCCACATTTACATCCAATCACGTGTCACCGTCACATCGGCGACGTTTCAACCCGAGCTCAGTTGGAACGCGCCGAGCCACTGGGGCGCCGCCCCGTGACGTCATCGCCTCGCCCGCAGCCCATTCGGCCCTTGATACAGGGTAAACACCACCCTCGTGTCATGTTTACCTAGCACGTGCCCTGACCCGTGTCACTAATATTTGACGCCTACCGTTGATTTGATAACTTGATCTAACTTTTTGCTATCCCACGTCGGACCATTTTCCGCGAACGGCGACGCCATGATGTCACTAGTGGATTGACGTATAATATATCCAGATTTGGATAGACGCAGCTGAGGAAGGCCAGCTACGAGTCTGCTGGCCTTTGCGATGACTCGCCTACACTTCTTCTAATATTCTTTATGGCATGGTCATAAATTGGATCGATCATAAATCTTGCCATGTTGAAACGTAGATACCTATGAGATTAATTCATAAAACTTTTACTATGAATTTGTGTATTTTAATTTGCATAACTTGTTCAAGCTGTGGTCTTAACTACAGTTAGAAAATTCTCATCCCTAAATTTTTCACTTTATCATGTAAAAAACTTGGAGTGCTTTGCTTTGGAGTGATTCTTGCGACGAACAAAGCTAAGCAAAAATTATATACGGAGTTTTGTTTTACAAAGTATACTTGTACATTCTGGAGTAATGATGCACTAAAATCTTTCTTTCTGTAAACCGAGAGTACACTTATTTTAAAATAATTATGTTTGCTATATTTTGCCGTTACGTAATAAAATAAACTTTTTAAGGTCCATACCCAAAGAATTTCTTTATCTGGTACACAAATATTTGTATGCGGAACTTTTACCGAAAACTTGTCCAATTATAAGTTTCGTGATACCCGTGCAAGTCCTTGCGATACTCCTTGTAACAGTCCCTCCTGAACCTGAAATTATAATATGAGTTTTTCCTTTCGCAAAATATTTATTTTATTAACTTTGTAGTTGATATTGACATCTCAATCATCGTTAAGTTGAATTACCTACCTTCAGACTAAACATAGAATTTAGTTATTCGCCTGAATATTCTTAAGTGGAATTTGTAAATATTAAAGTCAGACAAGACTTTTGACATTTACTAAAAGGACTAAGACTTCTCAGAAATTACCTGACTGATTCTTAAAAAGCAATTACAGTAATAAAATTAGAAGTGGAGTACTCTTAAAACAATAAGAAAGAAAATTAAGTAGCAGTTGATTTTGATGGTAGTTTACATAAATCGATCAGAAACGAATGTTAACGTATGGGTAGGGTATACGTTATAGCGAGTTCGATAAGATTTAATAAAGAAATCTGTTTTAGAGTAAAGGATAATGTGAATTCGAAATGATAAAGAACTTAAACATACTGCGTCTGACGTATTTTGTGAAGTAGAAAATTGCTGTCTTTTCTCGAATTAATGTAACGTCTGCTAGAGTGCTTGAATCATTACACATGTCATTAGATTGTTATTGTTTCGCTTATTTCATCTCAACAGCACCCTTATTAATGAAATTGCCGTGTGGAGGTTTTTCCATGAATCAGTATTTACAAAAACATGATCCAAGAACAATACCGAAATAGTCGAGATATAATCAGTTTATCAGGTAACGACACTTAATTCGACGTCATGGCTGACGCTTACGCAAACCGCGGGTCATGATCATTAGAAAGTGGCTATTTTTGTGCACTATTGTCTCTTACTTTACGCAACTGAAACCTTTTTATTGTGATTTCTATTTCTTTAAAAGGATGGCTAATAGCTTGCGGTCAGCTGATGATAATATCTTGTGACGTTAGCTTTGTGGTTATGACTTCATAATGCAGCATAAAAATAAACTTCAGGGGAGGAGGGAATTCATTTTTTGTCTCCTAGTGTTGTGGCCTCCGCTTTCAAACTAATTCCTATCGCCTTAGGAAAAATGAATCCCGAGGAAAGCCGCCAATATTCTTGTGAAAGATTTTCCTTCAGTGAGCTTACTGGAAGCCTCACCAAATACATAGGTAGTTATGCAAGAAGAATTGCTTTGTGTCTATTTTCAATCCTTTGCCTCACTTCTTAAATAAGGTTAGATGGCACCTCAAAACTTTAAATACTTTTCAGCTAACAAAACTGGAACCCAACAAAGATTTCTTAAGACAAAAATGGATGACATCCAAACATTGCAGGTATGCGGTGTCTCAAATGGATAAAACTTTTTAAAAGCGTCATAGAAAACTTCAGGGGAAGTGGACAACTTTTATAACTTAAAAATACCTTTATAAGAGCATTCAATTCACCTTTCCATTACTAGAAGGTAAACTTGGAAAAATACAATGTATTTATGATCGCTACAAAGAGCGAGAAATGGGATTAGGTTATCTTATAAAGTCATCTTTTTCAGTGGTTCACCTGTATGTGAATACGAAAGTCTACAATGTTATCTCTCAAAACCGGCACTACATTCTTCATATTTACCCGTCTGGTAGTACCTCTCATGTGCTCAGACATGATAATCTTCAAGGGGAGCAATATCGCCCGTATTACCACTGTGTAACTTTACTGAAGCGCTAGCTTAACACTTGAAAAGGATACCATATTACCTTCTCCCCCAAATATTTTCGGCTACCCCCGAATCGGATACACCCTCTTATTCAGCAGCCTTTAGCGTTCTTTTAAAATGTCTGTAATATTTTCACTCTTCTCCAGCACATTTTTTTTAATGTAAATCTGGCTGGTGGAAATCTTATTAAGCTTTTGTGTATCTATTCAAGGCATACTTCATGTCTTGGGTTATTTTACGAAAATCTTTAATCGTGCTAATTTCACCAATCAAATGAACATCTACTATAACTGTTTTTTTTTGCCTTTAATTCAGAAACTGACACCTTTTAAGTGTTCACAAAAGGCAAAACTGAGAGTTTAACGAAAAAACAAGCGTTAATTGTAAATCACCTATTAATAAACACAAACCTTCTTCATATCATTACAATCGTACGAAAATTTGCTGAATCTCGATACCCTATTTTGCTTGTCTGAAAATCAATCTTTATATCCAACACGAATCTAATAGATGTAGATATTTTATGGATCTCATTTTATTACTAGACGGAATGTGCAATAAAAATGATATGTAAGTTTCTAAATCCGTCCAACTTGCGAAATACATTTAGAGGCTATTTGAATCTATAACGTTGATCAAAGATATAATGGTATCCGTGTTTAGTGCTGTCTAAAATTTAATCTAAAGGATACATGAATAGATGGAACTACGTACATTTTATTTCGTATTCCTGCCCTCCCAACATCGTCTTTGCGACATAAAACGGGTTTAATTTCCATGAAATCAGAAGATTGTTTTATGTTACGTAAATAATTACGGGATTGAATTTTCAAGTTATTACTGAAATAGCTTTGGTAAGGCACATTTTTTTCGACGGGTGTCGATTTTGCAGACGTATGTCACATCTAGAATTTTGCTAACAAAAATAATCCTGGATTTAGATAATTGATTCTTAGAATCGCTTCTAAGGTAAATAGCTTTCAAAGAAAATGCACGATGGCGAGAAAATTGTTTTCTCTTTCAATTAATTTGCACTCAGATCTTCCCAGAAATCAAGTGGAGATTCTGCTTAAAGCCATTACATTTACTTTGTAGAATGTCGATGATGACGGTTTTATTAATTTATTTAAATTCAAACAAAGATTTTCATTAAAAAATGTTGTTTTTGTTTGCAATGTAATTCTGTTTTCTAAGAATAATTCAAGAAGTAATATGTATGTTCTTAGATCTCGAACATTCTTTGACTTTGCTTCCAGGAATGCAACTATTAATCTGGTTTGTAAGCTCTTTTAGTAGGAATAAGTAAGAGTTTTCGTCAACCTCACCTGTACATTTGTGCCAAGGAAATGAAGAATTATTTCTCCAGCCCGGACAAATAGGCAGCTGGGATGGCTTCTACTTGAGACGTATGGCAACAATAACTTTGAGTTAGTTGCTCACAGGCGTCTTACAATATTCTGCTTGTCGTAAACAGACAACATTTCTAAACAAAAAGAGCATTTCATAAAATTACGAGAGATTGTTCCTTTGAAGAAAAAAAAAATAGACCAAGTCGAGGGCCAATTTGATAGAGACAATCGAACACTAAGGGCGTAATAGCGCAAGTAATTAAGAAGACGAGCAGAACAATATCGCACAAATATCTAGTTCAATCTTCGATTCTTGGAAATGATTTCCGTCTCCAAATGGCAGTGAAAGCAAACAATATCAAGCTTGTTAGTTGTTCTTCTGTTTATGAGTCAATGGGTCTCGCATTCAGTGGACTAGAAACTACTATGCACAGCTGCATTCTTCAAGTTAAATGCATTTATTGTTCTTCAAAGCTGTTCTCAATTTGCCTTTAACAAAGTATCCATTCACTGCTGTTTTATTAGTTGTAGAATACAATATTTTGATTTATTTATAATGTTTTATTTCAACTGCGACAAATATTCAAAGTACAACTCACTGTTGTCCCACGCAGCCAGATATATTAACCAAACGAATTTTGTAGTTTATCGTCAAGTAGGATGCTATAACCAAATAGAACCTCATCTACATAAAGGGTATCTCACGTGTAAGATTTACCGCCAACGTGAAAACGTTTCATTACTTCAGAATACTATTTTGCGCCTGCACGTAAATGATCCTTGAATCCTTGCTAAGCTTAGCTGACTCTGTTGAAGCAAGTCGTCGTCATAAAACCCTTGAGAAACTGCTTGTGTTACAAAATGTATCTGAGCTTCTCACGGGATGTTTCTTGTGATCCCGCCGCGTCCATATTATGAGTAAGCATTTGGATTGTTGCCAAGGAATGTTATTTTATAGCAAACTTTGCAGAGCCTTCCGGCGTCCTGCCGCCGCGGACTTCCCGCTTCGACATACACACGCCATTATTGCGCTCGTTGATATGCTCGTGGTTTATTTGACTGGGAGCCAATTTTCTAACCCACGAACAGTTTGAACACATCTCAGGAAATTGCACGAAACTGAACATTTGAGTCAGTTAGCTTTTGACCATTTTTTATGTCTTAATAGAATTGCAGTTAAATTTTAATGTCAGTTTTACCTCCTCTGAAGTAATTACTCTACCGCCTCGTGGTTGCTGTAGGAAGTTACGAAGTAGTAACGGCAGTCTTGATGGCAAACAAAGTTAGACAGGACTTTGTCTATGGTCCAACTGAGTTAATGCACAACGTTATGAAAAATAATGGAATTGAACAATCATTTCGCGTGTGAACTTTGGTTGTGAATAGCAATTTTGGGGATTGGCTAAACTTTTGGCAGGGCTTCGACCTTAGACTAACTTAGTCTTATTTAGCAAACTACAGCAATTTTCGATAAACTGCTGCATATGCTAATATTTGATAATGTGTTCGATAACTGTAAACTGGTCGATCAAGTAAACAAAGTTATAAAAGTTTCATACTTGTATATCAACAATATTGGCTCTCCTGTACGAGTTGTTCAGAGAAAGTCAATAAATCAATCAAAACTTCAATAATTTCTCTGATCCTTTCAAGAGGTGTAAGTAAGTGAAGAAAATTCAGACGCTTATAATTTTATACCTTACCTTTCTCATAAATTCAACTACTTCAAACAAGCGTATTTCTTTACTTTATAATTCAAATTCATCAACATTTTCTTCTCTTATCCAAATTATAAATCTGATGAAATCGCCAAAATGTGTTGTTGCCAAAATTGCAGCTTCAGCGAGTTTTTTTTTAATGCAGTAAGCATTGTTAATCAGATTTGAAACAAGACAACACAACATGTCTCCGACTCTCACTACATAATTGAATCCATACTCTTTGTAACGCCTGACTTAGTTTTTATTAAACTTGCTCGACTCGAAGTGTAGTCTCTTGAAAGTTTTCTCGTTTAGTATTATCTTGTGAGAATCAGTGTAATACACGGTATTGTGTAATGAAACGTGTGTGCTCTCAATGTGTTTATATTCTTGGATATGTCTTGGTAAAATGCCTCCTTTAATTAACAATATTGAGCTTAGTATAATTATGTATTCCTTAATTACCAACTGCTTAAAGCCATTCCAAAGAGGGTAGTACTATTCGGCATTCATATTCAGGACACATCATCTCGACATTCAAGTTCCGAGCTGCAGCAGCTACAATTTCAGCCTGCAGCAGGCAAACTAATATAAACCCTTGAGGCGTTATAACTCCCTACTATACGGATTGTTCGTGCGGCGTTCATCTAGAAAGGCGTACCTCATTAGACGCTGTGATCCCGCGTTCATCAAACGCCCGTCAAGCTTTCGTCATTAGAACTTAGCCTTATTGCCATACTTGCGAGCAGCTCCTCGATTTCTATCTAAGTATGGATGGCGATGCTCGTTAGCCAGTTTAATCTCAGTGATCAGCGCAAATTGACTTAAATTACGTTGTTCAAATCTGGCAGCAATGAGTTTTGTTTGTGTTTGTTTTGGAGTAAATGCTCCAGTTGTTTTTAGCCTTCTGTCTTTCCAAGATTCAATAGTGAAATATTTGCCTCTTTGTTTTAAATTAGCAGAAGTTTTTAATGCGTTATGTTTTTTTTTGTTTTAAACCTAAAATATAACAGAAATTACTTCATTACATTTAAGTCTTACGCACAATTGTGGTATTACCATTTATGCTAAACAAAAACAGTAACACGCATTTCCACATAGTTATCAGTTGAGATCTATTCATTGCCTTTCGCAATTTTCCCTTTCGCGTAGGCAGGAAACCTTGCATAATTTTGATATTGCACTGAAATCGGCAAAGCATGTCTCAGCGTTGATTACTTGGTACTAACCTATGCTCGTAGGTGTGACGTGGTAGTCGGTCTGGCAAATTGAATTCTGTCATAACCACCTGCATGCATATGTGCTGGTATATGAAACTAGACGTCAGGTTTGATGAATTTTGTTGTGCTTCTACGGGATGAGTGAGGCCCCGTGCCGGGAGCTGTTATTTTTGCTAGGTTAGATGGAGTCTTATTTTTTTTTTATACATTGAGCTGTAGTTAAGACAAAAGTGATGTGTCGACCCCAAATAGAAAGATTGGTAACAGTGAAGGAAGGAAACGTGTGAATCTAATATTGTCACAGAAAATATGGTCCTGCCACCAAAAAAATGTTCGGACTGTAATTACGAAGAGTTCCCGGAAACTAACCCTCATTACGCCTTTCCAAGCGTTATTTAATATAACGGCATCTCGCCTTCTATCGTTTAATTCGTTTTGAAACTAGATCTGAAAGTAACGCCTTCCATTGGGAAAGAAACTTGAGAATTTGGCTCCTAGAAACGTGAAATGGGTTACAATGAATTTTCACGAGCTGCTACGACGAAAGGTCAATACACTCTTCTTGTAAGTCCCTAACGTAAATACTACTTAAAGCAGTCTGTGAATAATACAAGGTTTAGCGAATATTATGAATGTATTATCTTTTTATGGCTTCTGATCTTTGAGGAATAGGAATTATGACGTCACGTATGAGGTCATTGCCTTATGGGTATTGGAAAGATACTATCTATTTAAATATAGGCATAAATAGTAGGAACATATTGCATTTCCTAGTCCCACGTGGAGGTATCCTGTTTAACTTCCCATTAACACGCAAAGGCATGGTGGGTGGACGGGGAATCAGTATATAAGGGTCACTGACCAGGCAATGCAGATATAGCCAGATATTAGCTCCTAAGTAAAACAATTTTTAGCAAAATTGGTTATTGTACCTTTTAAAGAAAATGGGACTACAAGAAAGCTCAAATATAATTAAAATTAATTTGATTCTGGCATCTTGTTACTTTAACGTAATTACTACTAGTTAGCTTGGAAGCGCCAGGCGCCTAAATTTAACTAATAACTTGAGCAGCGAACGCATTTGCATATTAGTAAAGTTGAGCATTAGCAAATGAGGTAAAACATTGAGGTCACCGAACTTTGCACACACAGACAACGAAAACGTTTCTGAGTTTCACAGTAAACCTCAGAACTAATGAGGCATCTAGATATAAATCTAGTAGGATTAACAGTCCCAGCCATCGTTAAGAAACAACAATTAGGTCAATAAATCGAAGTAATAACATTATCTTTTGGCACGCTACCCGTATCCAATTCAAACGAAAAGTATTGAGGGAATTTATTCCTTTTCTGTCCCACTCTCTATGCGATTGGGAGAACGGGATAGAATATATTGGATCGGAAAAATAAGTTCAGCTTTAAGTTGGCTGAAAATTTTTGCAGCACGGTCTGGCTGTAGAGGGTATAAAGTGATTTAACTTTAGGAAAATATATTATCACAAGGGTATTGGCTCGTGTCATACAGTGATCGGATTTTATTGCTAGTTTTTTATTTCTTCGTTTTATTTTATACGTAAGTTATTCTTTTCTGTTCGACCTCATCACAGAATTTAGAATCTGTACACGTTGAACGCTAAGTGTCCGACACACAATTAGATTTTCTATTGTGTCTAGGACCGATGACGTTCAATGCCTTAAAAATCAGCTTCAGCCAAAAAGTTTGCAAAATAGTTAGGTACGATAAACCAGAAACGTAATATAAATAATAAAATACAATTTTAATCCAATGTAGGATTCAGTAAACCCTGGCTGCGTGTTCTTAATTAAAAGTTACTGCTATTAGCATAGTTTGATTAAGCGACCCTCGTACGTGGGCATAGCACGTTCAGGGGGCGTTTACACAATCGTACTGAAGCATAAATAGCAACTGTTTCCAACTCGAACTGAACTAAATGACAGTTCAGGAGTTTTTATTGTAGTTGTATTATAATGGCGGTACTATGGGTGTGAAGGTTCACGTTTTCGCCATTTTCAAATTGCGATTATGTTGTATGTGTATGCCTTTACAGTGTTGGGAATTACTGTATCATAATTATATATTGGTTTATGTACTCCGTCAATCAATTATTTCTAGTACGAACTAACAATTATTGTTTTTGTTCTTTCCAGGAGACAACCAAAGACATTTGCGTTCGACCACTGTTTCTACTCCTTGGACCCATCCCTGCCACACTTTGCCTCTCAGAAGACAGTGTTCGAATGTCTGGGCAGGGATATACTCGACAATGCATTCGACGGGTACAACGCTTGTATCTTCGCGTATGGACAAACTGGTAAGTGGAATTTATAGTAACAGTTATGAGAACTGCCTGTTCTTTTGATATGGTTTAGGTTTTAACATAATATTTTGTAACCTTTTATTAGTATTCGAGACTTCGTCTTTTTTGCAATTAGTTTATCATACTTCTAGAAAGAACTTCTATAGAATATACTTCTAGTAGAAATGTTCTACAAAGTTCATTTTGACCAGGTATTTCGAAACTGTTGATATTCAGACGAAAATATATTTATAGTACTAACAGGCACTAATTCACCGCCCTAGGGTCCGGAGCTTATGAGATTCCGGGAATAATGGCTAATTTTCCAGGAATTGTGTACATATTACAGTATGCGTAGGTACCTTGACCTTGTCCGTGATAATAAGCAAAACAATAATGCGTTAAAAGTTTTACTCAGCTATTATTCTGAAATATTCTAATTGAAACGAATGAAAGAACGGAACATTTTCGATGAGAATATCTTTATCGTGAAACACCATTCAGACCAGACTTGTCTAGTTAATGTTAATTTATGTCTCCCGAGCAATGGCCTGGGAATGGCCAATGTTTCGCCAGATAAGCCTTGCCTTGACGGTTTTATATTACTCGAGGATACCAGCCAAACTACAGTTTCCTATCAGGAAGGGTTTTCTACCCAACAAATCCTTATTTGGTCCGGAATTGGCAATCTTTGGAATTCAGGGGCGCAAAAATACGAATAAAAATTTTATACTTCAGTAGTTCTGACTTCTTCCTCGTTATCAGCTTCCTCTTCGTTAATTTTATTTTTGACCAAGATTTTATGTACATAGTTACAAACATAGTATACCTATATTACCATTAGCATTCAGGTATACCCATATTTACGACTGTCTTTGGGTACTAAATTTTACGAGCAACCACATGAATTGTCTTCAGTTAAGCACATGTCACGTACCTGTTAAAGCCAGCGTCTGTCTGCGGCCTTGAACTTGCATTGTCCTCTCAGCTTTATGATACCCCATTCAGCATCATTTTCTCTTTCATTAGATATTCATAGCGCAACCTGCTTGGCTGTTTCATTGTTTCAAGTGTTTGTATTTTGCTGTTGACCGTTTTGTTTGTACTATAAACTAGCCATTCAACTCCAGCTTTCCTTTGAGATTTATGCCCAAGCCTCGCCCACTTCGCCTCGTGTAATTTTAATCTTGTTTATTGCTCTTGGCCGACGAAAAATATATATTCCAGGATTATTTCAAAATTTGAGAAATAATGCCCATAATTCTTTTGCTGTGCTAGGATTTCGTTTGTTTTTCTCGTGAAAATGTTGCCTGCTGAATAATTTATGTGAAAGTTCAGTTTTTCTGCTCCGGCACTAAAGCTTTTTTCAAGTTCTATCGTTCCTACAATGTTTTTCTTAGGAATAGAGTTTACGTAGTGTGAAAGAAGTATCAAATTATATATTTAGTAGAAGTTGTGCACAATTATTCGGAGCATGATTTACAAAGTTGTGACTCAAGAAGCAAAGTTTTGCTAGAAGCAAAGGTCACTTAATTGTTTGATAGTTACTTATATATTTTCAAAGCACCAAGCAAGCCAATGCATTACTTGATGAGAATATTAATCAATGCATAATATAATACCTCCTCAGATTTCCTTTAACCAAACGCTTGTGACTGATCTAAGAAATTGTCTGCTGTCGTAAGTCTTATTCAAGATGTTACATTACCTGATTGCCCAATTACAGATGTAATATAATAACTACTCAACAAAAATAATAACTTCATCAACGTTAGATGATTAAATCAGTTGCAGTTTACACGATATTTAATACTGATCGTAGACTTTAATACCACCTCAGTAGTATCTCAAGGCAACTTTCCTACAAAAATACTCAAACACTTTCCCGAAAATGCAATGAACAAAAAGTCCATGCAATTCTGCCCGAGCTTCGGGATGATTCACTTACCGGACGGACGGTGTTCCGGTTCTATTAAAAATTCCTACACGTGGACACAAATGGCTCGCGAAGGGTCGGACGTGTGCGCCGGCGCCTGCTCGCCCGTGAAGGGATTTGAACACGCACCGAGCCGTGACGTCACGTGCGAGACAGTTACACTCGTCTGAAATGTTGCCCCTGTTGAATTTTACATGGTGGTCCGTTTTTGGACCAGGTGAAAGTGAAATTTATGTCCATCGGGGAATACTTATCACACGATTATATGCTAGACGTTGATTTTGGAATACAAAAGTATTGTTTCATGAGCCTGTTAATTTAGGATCATGCTTTACTTACTTTCTTATTCAAAAGACCTTATTCAACACGTTCCATCGTTGACACAGAAAGTTTAATGATATCCAAACATTCCTACATACTTAACTCGAGGCGTATGAAAGGCTCGCGACTCACAGTTTCACGTTTAAACGTTATTTTTGAGCTCATTACGCTGAACAATGTTGCTGCTGCTCTTTGGTGGGTGTTTCTGAAAAACCCTTGGGAATAATTACAGTTTTTGTTTTATGTCTCCAGTTTTTCATTTTCAATTGTACCAACATTTTTTTCGGCTGAATTAACGATATTTTTGGCCGATTGTTCTTTGTAGAAAATAAACGAGGGTTTCTGTATGGCTGGGTCGCAAGATCGTTTAAATTTATCAGTTGCTTAAGCAAAGCAAATTATTCGCTAACTTTGTATAGCCTACATTCTTAGCGACACTTGTAGAGGCTTTAATTACAGACTCGCACTTAATTATTCGCCTCGCTCCGCGTACGTGTGCTTTAGAAATTGTTCAAGTTTGTGACGTCGAGAGCAATTTCAGTTTCATATTAGTTACAATGTTTACAAACAATTTTATGTCTTCATTGAAAAATGTGGATCAATAACTTGGCTTACTTTGTGAGAATAACTTCTTTTTAAATGTAAAATATATCAGTATAGAGGGAAATTGTGAAATAAACTTTATTTGTTTGAGTAACATTCAAGTACGTAACAGTATCGGGGCAGGTACTTAGTTTATTACCAAAGCAGAAGGTAGCCTTATTCCAAAGTTCTGTAAGTATAAAGTACTTGAGTTATTCAAAGAATCATTACGGGGAAAGGTAAAGGTAATACGAAAATGTAAACGCGATTCGTTCGCAAGGAACTCGCAGGCGGCTTTTTAAATTATGCTCCTTATTAAAACTTTAATTCCCAGAGCTTTGAAATGTGTTGCATGCAGTTATTTTAATACGCATATGGGTTGTGACGTAAGTCGCGTAGTTTTGCTTTGTAATTAGTTTTCGCTTTGGCCTGAAGAAAAAAAAAATTGTTATGATAAATATATCACAAACTAATCCATGAATGGCGACCACATAAGTCACGTATCACCTATTACATTTCAACTAACTAGGTTAGGTATCTATTGCGTAGGAGATGTGTTGATAAGCTTATAGATTACGACATAAGTACTGCAGCTAGAATAGCTGGCTCTAAATAGAATTGTTACCTCACTAAGCCTCAGCTGATACCGGATTATACTATGTAAATAATTTTCAATACATTATACTCGTTCGATCAGTCTCAGTGTAACACTATGTCCCACTATACGTAAATGTTTACAAAATAACACAGCTATTTTCGTAACATCCGTAAATAGTTAGCGCCTTCGATGTAAACAAATAGATATCGTAAACAATACTTAATAGCGCGATTGTTTTGTTTTTCTTTTATGTCTAATCAGGGGGCACGGCAGTGGCCCCACCAAGTCAAGCAGAAAAAAGCGGCACGGCCGTACC
>NWSH02000517.1:3552353-3562541 GCA_002382865.2 Heliothis virescens
AAAAAAAAGATACGGTCGAATTGAGAACCTCCTCCTTTTTGGGAAGTCGGTTAAAAATGGCGTAAAAATGTAAGCGAAGCGCAGTATTAAATATTTCTTTGCTTATCTCATAAATGGTAAGCAGAAAGCCGAAACTGTTATTGGCGCATGTTTGGCTTCTTTTAAGAAGTCACAATATCGGTATTTTATTGTAAACCTACTTTGTAAAATTAGAGAAGGGGAACCTTATTTGCTTACTTCTTTAGCAAATAACTTACCTTTTTAAAAAAGGCACAATTTACAAAAGAATAACTTATGTCGTGCAAAACGGTAATGCACCTGGCTACTCAGGTTATCGCATGGTTCCTGACGTCACGGTAAAGGCTATTTTTGAAATAAAACCATTTTTTTCTGTGGTATTTGCATACCCTTTTATTCTACACATGCACGCGACGTGCTTGACTTGTGAGATGACGGCAAATAGAAGAGAATGGAAGAAGAAAACATGCTGCGCCGACCCCAAATAGATTGGGATAAGGGCAGGGAGATGATGATGCACGCGACGTGCTAAAAGCATATCATTGTAATTTTAACATAAATCATGTGATCGATTACTCGTGAAGAAACATGTGAATTTATTAATCACTTTACAAAAAGTTTGATTCAACAAGTAACCACATCGTTAGTCGATGGGACGTTGTAATGAATTATGCAACCGACTAAATACGCCACGTCAGCAATGTTATCGAATCTATACTGAGATAACGTGCAAGGTTATCCTTTATTAATTGTTTCGACAATATTTCATCATGATGTTGATTATGTCGATCGTTATCGTGAGTGCGACAATATTGCCTAAAATACATATAGTTGCTTCATAAAATATTAACTTCTAAATACATCATTAAACTTTTTAATATACCGTAAGAGAAATTAATTACTGTTCCGACAAAATTATCCCACAATCTAATAATCTAGACAGCTTCTATAATACAGCCCCAGCTGAGAGCTTTCTGGATAAATTATGATAGTCAAAGGAACTTGAATAATAAATCGTTAAGCGATATTGAATCTCGAACCTCCAATAATGGTCCATAATTTCAATTTAAAAGGCGCAATACTTCATGCTTCTAGCCAATTTCTATCCTATTTCCCTGGAGACAAGCACGGTGCCTGCAAAAAATGAAACTTTCTTTGTGGAGGCTTTAAAGGAAAAAAATAATCCTTTTCTTTCGCCCCGGAATGAGTATGAATGGCCTCGGAATAAAGAGAATAGTGCTATTTTCAGATTTGTTTTCTGTTTAAACACAGTATCTCATTATTCTGGTTTTATCTGGGATAGAGATAATAAACAAAGCAATATTATGTTGTATTTACACATTCAGTACTCGGTACGTTATTTATTATGGAGCTAAATCCAGCTTTAATTTACCATTTTCGCCTTTCATACATCAATGCAAAGGTCACGTCGGTTTCGAGGAGTCGAGAATTCTCGTTACGGAATTAACTCATTCGTAGATTGACCACGAGATTAGCGGAAACGCGGCACCTCTATTGATAGACTCGTGGGGCGATTATTGCTATAAGATTGCCTGTAGGTATTCCTAAATTATATACCTAGAAAGTGGAATTGTATCATCTACCTTTTCGGATGTGAAAACTGTAATGGCTTCTTTATTTAGGTCGCGTATTACCACGACTTTTTCAACATCACACAGCACTCGCGGTCACGTGTAAACAGGGGTCGTAAAAATAAATAATGCAGAGCTTTGAGCATAAACAGCTTTTATTTTGTGCTCATCTTGTGATGAAAGAAAAGCGTAGCGTACATTTATGTTCTCGCATAATTTACAATTGTACGCCGAAGCGGTTTCTTTAACGACTCTGTTGGCTTTAAACTTATATGGCTTAAGCACCGTAACCCGATACTGTCGATTAAATACATTAGGATGGAAGGTTTGCATTGCCGTTTTGTTTAATGTTCATGCAGAACAAGTTAAGCTTTTTATGACGTGTCTAATCTGTGCCGTAAAATGTTAGTATCCTACACTGCGTTTAGAAGCTTTTGTTTATATTCACTATCATTTGTGTTGAGCTAGCCTATATTATACTTGCGCTCATCACTATTGTATAACAAGACTCGATGGTTGCTTTGGCATTTAGTACTAGGCTTCTACTTCCTTTCATGAAGTTTAAGGTTAAGCAAAATGTAAATTGATACAGGTAATTTTATATTCAAGTGCTTACTACATCAGTCACATCAATCAGTATCGCCTATTCCGCACCTGAGCAAGACCCTAAGCAAAGACGCGTTTAGATCAAATCGACATAAACAGCGTCCAAGAAGGGAACAATCATTCATAGTCAGGCTTATTACTAAACAAGACCCATGCTACACGCATATTCTATAAATACGGCAGACACTAAGTTCATTAAAGTTATGACTAAGCGTAGTAGTAGCCGAAGGTACCGTTTTACTCGAATTAAACAGTAACTGTACCTGCCAGTGTTATTGCAGTTAAGCTTATTAATAAAAAGTATAATTATAGCGAAATTATACGGAGTGTCATGGTTCGTGACTTGACACGGATTTTAATACTGGAAATAAGTTTGAATGAGGTTTTATTTTGGAGCTGTAATGTGTGTGCAGTGTGCCGTATGATTCGAGTCTAAGGTTATTTAAATTAGCTTGTTTAATATTTTNGGTAAAGGCTATTTTTGAAATAAAACCATTTTTTTCTGTGGTATTTGCATACCCTTTTATTCTACACATGCACGCGACGTGCTTGACTTGTGAGATGACGGCAAATAGAAGAGAATGGAAGAAGAAAACATGCTGCGCCGACCCCAAATAGATTGGGATAAGGGCAGGGAGATGATGATGCACGCGACGTGCTAAAAGCATATCATTGTAATTTTAACATAAATCATGTGATCGATTACTCGTGAAGAAACATGTGAATTTATTAATCACTTTACAAAAAGTTTGATTCAACAAGTAACCACATCGTTAGTCGATGGGACGTTGTAATGAATTATGCAACCGACTAAATACGCCACGTCAGCAATGTTATCGAATCTATACTGAGATAACGTGCAAGGTTATCCTTTATTAATTGTTTCGACAATATTTCATCATGATGTTGATTATGTCGATCGTTATCGTGAGTGCGACAATATTGCCTAAAATACATATAGTTGCTTCATAAAATATTAACTTCTAAATACATCATTAAACTTTTTAATATACCGTAAGAGAAATTAATTACTGTTCCGACAAAATTATCCCACAATCTAATAATCTAGACAGCTTCTATAATACAGCCCCAGCTGAGAGCTTTCTGGATAAATTATGATAGTCAAAGGAACTTGAATAATAAATCGTTAAGCGATATTGAATCTCGAACCTCCAATAATGGTCCATAATTTCAATTTAAAAGGCGCAATACTTCATGCTTCTAGCCAATTTCTATCCTATTTCCCTGGAGACAAGCACGGTGCCTGCAAAAAATGAAACTTTCTTTGTGGAGGCTTTAAAGGAAAAAAATAATCCTTTTCTTTCGCCCCGGAATGAGTATGAATGGCCTCGGAATAAAGAGAATAGTGCTATTTTCAGATTTGTTTTCTGTTTAAACACAGTATCTCATTATTCTGGTTTTATCTGGGATAGAGATAATAAACAAAGCAATATTATGTTGTATTTACACATTCAGTACTCGGTACGTTATTTATTATGGAGCTAAATCCAGCTTTAATTTACCATTTTCGCCTTTCATACATCAATGCAAAGGTCACGTCGGTTTCGAGGAGTCGAGAATTCTCGTTACGGAATTAACTCATTCGTAGATTGACCACGAGATTAGCGGAAACGCGGCACCTCTATTGATAGACTCGTGGGGCGATTATTGCTATAAGATTGCCTGTAGGTATTCCTAAATTATATACCTAGAAAGTGGAATTGTATCATCTACCTTTTCGGATGTGAAAACTGTAATGGCTTCTTTATTTAGGTCGCGTATTACCACGACTTTTTCAACATCACACAGCACTCGCGGTCACGTGTAAACAGGGGTCGTAAAAATAAATAATGCAGAGCTTTGAGCATAAACAGCTTTTATTTTGTGCTCATCTTGTGATGAAAGAAAAGCGTAGCGTACATTTATGTTCTCGCATAATTTACAATTGTACGCCGAAGCGGTTTCTTTAACGACTCTGTTGGCTTTAAACTTATATGGCTTAAGCACCGTAACCCGATACTGTCGATTAAATACATTAGGATGGAAGGTTTGCATTGCCGTTTTGTTTAATGTTCATGCAGAACAAGTTAAGCTTTTTATGACGTGTCTAATCTGTGCCGTAAAATGTTAGTATCCTACACTGCGTTTAGAAGCTTTTGTTTATATTCACTATCATTTGTGTTGAGCTAGCCTATATTATACTTGCGCTCATCACTATTGTATAACAAGACTCGATGGTTGCTTTGGCATTTAGTACTAGGCTTCTACTTCCTTTCATGAAGTTTAAGGTTAAGCAAAATGTAAATTGATACAGGTAATTTTATATTCAAGTGCTTACTACATCAGTCACATCAATCAGTATCGCCTATTCCGCACCTGAGCAAGACCCTAAGCAAAGACGCGTTTAGATCAAATCGACATAAACAGCGTCCAAGAAGGGAACAATCATTCATAGTCAGGCTTATTACTAAACAAGACCCATGCTACACGCATATTCTATAAATACGGCAGACACTAAGTTCATTAAAGTTATGACTAAGCGTAGTAGTAGCCGAAGGTACCGTTTTACTCGAATTAAACAGTAACTGTACCTGCCAGTGTTATTGCAGTTAAGCTTATTAATAAAAAGTATAATTATAGCGAAATTATACGGAGTGTCATGGTTCGTGACTTGACACGGATTTTAATACTGGAAATAAGTTTGAATGAGGTTTTATTTTGGAGCTGTAATGTGTGTGCAGTGTGCCGTATGATTCGAGTCTAAGGTTATTTAAATTAGCTTGTTTAATATTTTATGCACAATTTTGTGCTGAATTTTTTCCGCATTCAAAGAGGAGGCTCTTGCTTATTTGCCAATAATAAGTAGTCGTAAGACTTCAATTCTTTTAACGATGGAATAGTGAGAATGATACAAGCAATCTATTCCAAAAGACCCTTTAAGTATTCTTATACATGTATGTTTACATTATTACATATTATCATATGTTAAATTTATGTTAAAATGTTCAATTTAAAAGTTTGTTTTGTATTAAACAGTACTGAAAAAAGAACTGAATGCATAAAGTAGCGTAAGTGTGATTCATCTAAAATTAACAGCCACAAAGAGACCGAAATACAGCATGTAATTAACGTTCAAAATGGAGACGTTTAGACAAACCGTCTGTATCTAACACAGATACAGCTGACGGTAAAATACGTCGTTTGTTACCTCCTGAGTGGATTTATGTGCTCAACGTCACATAGTTGGGTCTAGTTCGGCTGCTGGAACGTCTACACTGATAAATATATTTTCGTTTTCACTTTAAATCGGATCATCTATTAAAGAGCTTGTATCTTATACATAATGCCTTAACTTTTCTTTGTTCAGATGGGATAGAAGTTTTTGTCAGCTTTCTATGGTAAATTACACTTAGTAAAACTTTTGAGACTTCTCCATCATTTATCTATATTCTTGTCTGTAAAACATGTGAACTCCAAATAGTCTACAATTTAAGTTAATAGTGTAGATAAAGTGCGTTATAACGTAGCGAAACTAATTTCAGTTCGAGCTATTGAAGATAAACTTGATACCTATGTTATTGGAATGGCTTCTTGAATATTTAGTGTGTTTGTGAGTCGCTGTTAATATGATGGTCCATTTACTAGTTCAAGTTATGTTTACACAATTAAATGGTATTACACTACTTTTTCAAACATTATTTTTGACGTAGTCGAATTAATTTACTATCAATGTTTACTTTGTTCTATTTATCCATAATGGATATGTTTATATAACTTTTTGTACCTATTTCTTTTTTACTCAGTACAATACAATAAGATAGCACAAAAGATATTCTTTTATTGCTGTATGCTACAGTTCCCTAGAGTTATTTGTGAATTTATGCTTTATTTAGAAAACACAGAAATGGAATGTCCTTTGGGTTTTAGCCGAGGGAAATTCCTTGAATTGATACATAGGGAAAATGAAATAAATATAAGTATAGCTGCTATTTATCTCGAAGGTCAAACGGGGTTATAACTTCCATATCACTTTAACATACGAAGAAGATAATATCTATCCAAATCCACAGTCGTAAATAGGAAACTTAGGGAGACATTTTAGATATTCACCTGGAATTTTCGGAATATACGATGTAAGCCGATGGCTCTATATTTCCGTATTTTAGTCATTGAAAGGTAATTATTAAAAAAAACTAATTATAACCTCCCGCATTTGCTAAAATTCTGAAATTCTACAAATACAATCCAAAGGAATAACTCCAAATAAGGGACGTCACCATCGAAAGTAAAAAAAGGTCTACCATCATCAAGGAAGACTGGTCTTCAGTAAACATTTAAAGCTAGTTCCCGAGCTGAAAGAAATGAAATGGATGAGATCTGTAAGGGGGATGTTACGAAGAAAAACGCAGTGAATGACAAATCAGCGGTTGACAAGGGAAAAAGGTTCAAATGACAAAGAACCAGGGCGGGATTAAGAAGTATTTCATGTAGTAGGTCTTCTTTCCCTTTTTAGTTAGTGGCCCCCGAAGCGATGAACATTCGCGCAATGCCAAATGTAGCTGAATAGCGTGAATAAGATTAATTGGGATAGCCCTAGGAACTCGACCGTGAAATTTCTCGCTGACTAGTGACTGTTGGGTCAGATGTATGTATGGCAGTTAATTTGTGGAGTTTTGCCACGGAAATTGGCAGAGTTATTTTTGGGCTACCACCAGCAATTAGATTTATTTGTGTAGATATTTTTGTTTCAGCCCGTGTATCTGAACAACAAGGAATTTGATAAGTTTATGGTATGGTTATAAATAGATACAAAATGCTCGAAATATATCTAGAACAGAACAGTCTAAAAACTGCCCGAAATATATTATCTAATTAGTGCCTCATTAATACTTAAGTACATTGTGTTCTATCGTCATCTTATTAATGTCAAGACAAAGTTCTTAACAAATTAAATAAAGTTGGCGAACACGGCAACTCAACAGGAGGAAGTTTTTATCTTCCATCTCCACATTTTCAACGTAGGTGCACGAGCGTCTTCACCCAGCTCGTTTAATTGCAAACTTGTGTTTTCGTCTAATGAACTGCTTAATTTATCGTGTAATTAAACTGAATGATTGTATGTACAACGTAATAAACGCACAGGTAATTGATTGTATGGGGAAACTGATTTAAACTTTCTTGTATCCTCGATTCTCGAAGTTAGGAGCTGAACTCCTATAGATCTTGTTACGCTGTAAAGTTTACGTGCAAGATAAGACTTTGTGACTTAATAAACCCGATTTATATTGCAATATCAAAATGGTTTCATTTGTGCAACTTTTTAAACCTACGCTTTTAAATCTAATTCAGTTTCGCCACGCAGTACAAAAACCCACAATCTGACAAGTCAAGATACCGCACGTTTGGCAGCAGAAACAATTAATTAACTACGCTCTTAAATGCAACTGACTCCTAGTCACCAACAAAAAATACACTTATTAAAAAAGCCGTATCTTTCAGCAAAGCATACAAAATAATATAAAGCCATTAGCATGCATTAAGCCAATTAAAAGTATGCACCATCATGTGAATGAATACTCAGAGAACGTCGAGCTACGGTATTAAGCCGGCACGAGTGTTTCGTAATAGGTTTTAATAAATTATAATACAAGGGGTGAACTGCGCACTTTATTAAAAAACCGGCCAAGTGCGAGTTGGACTCGCGCGCGAAGGGTTCCGTACCAAGCTGTAGTTCCACGCTTGAGTAACAGATGGCGTTGTATTCAAATTGCACTGTCTTTATAATTTATTGTATGGGGACCCCCCTTAATATATAACTTTTTTTATTTTTTAGTATTTGTTGTTATAGCGGCAACGAAAATACATAATTTGTGAAAATTTCAGCTTTCTAGCTATCATGGTTAATGAGATACAGCGTGGAGACGGACAGACAGACAGACAGACAGACAGACAGACAGACAGACAGACAGACAGACAGACAGACAGACAACGAAGTCTTAGTAATAGGGTTCCGTTTTTACCCTTTGGGTACGGAACCCTAAAAAAACATTTTTGCGTCATATGTAGGTAAATTAAAATTTGACAGCTTAAAATTCAGATGGAGCAACTGATCTAAGTCGTGGTGGCCTAGTTGATTAAGCACCTGCTTCCGAAAATGAGGGGTTCGATTTCAAGACAGGCAAGTATCCACTTTATTTTCTAAGTTAAATGAAAACATCTTCAGGGAACCTGGACTTAAAAGTCTGAAATCACCAACCCACCTTGAACGAGGGTAATTAACGCTCATCATTTCTTTGTATGAGAACAGACTTGGCCCTGAAGTGGGACCACAAAAGACTTATGGTGAGCTGATCTAAACAATGCAAAGTTGAGTTATGCCTTGACAGATAACATTGAAATACGGTGTCGATACGATGACGGCGTGTCGATCAAATAAAGTCCTGGGCTGGTGTTCTGCTAATTTCCTGAGAAGCGGCTGGAAGCAGGCGGGAAATTGATTTTAAACCGTTAATGCAGAGAATGCAGAGCGCCCAGCGCTCTTTCCACAGGCGGTGCAAGCGACGAGCGGACGCGACGACACGGAAATGATTTAATTTAATCATCATTTTGGAGGCCGTCACCCGTCTGGATTAAATTGCACTGACCTTCGTGATTGATGACCTATTCAAAGGGGAGTATAAAATGGTATTTGTTAGGTATAACCTGAAAAAGATTCGACCTCTCCGACCCCTCATACTTCATTAAATAGACGGGTCCATGAGATTTTAGACATAGGAAAATTCGCGATGGTCTAAATTCCAGTTATTTCATTAATTGTCCAGGAGCTAACTCATTATTTTACTTCGATTATTAATTGAGCCTTCTCCTTTCCTGGTATTTCAGAGTTAATGACCTCGTTTTCCTTTCAATTGCATTTCGTTACCAGCCAGGCGTTACGTAAAGCTTCTTCTGAATGTATTACCTTATTAAATATCTCTAATTTTGTTTTCGCCTCTTCATAATTGGATGGTTTATCTGTAATACGCTTTATTTCTGCTTCGTATTGTTTGGCAATAAATTTTGATTTCGTTTTACTTAAGTCTGCTTTTTATGGACGTATTTCGAAAATGGAGCTAATAAGATTACTTAATGGCGCTATTCAGTATTTTGGTTTAAATTGACTATTTATTTCTGTTTTGATAAGGCTCTGTTGTTTGCTTTAGTGCCTAAAGCTTTTAACTTTATATTGCCTTGGAAACTGTAGGGTATACACAATACTTGCTGGTGTCTGCGAATTTGCAGGTGGACTGTGAATTATGGTCAATTTATCTTAGATATTAAATTCTTCATCATTTTATTGAAGCACCAATCTTTATTTGACTTTAAGTTTATCAGCTAAGTGTACTTCTGGTTTCCTCTCAAGACATAACGTAGAAGTGTCCAAAGAGCTTATAAAGTTTTCAAATATCGTCTGGTGTTTTGTATTAAATTACGAAAAGGGCTGTAATTTATACCAACTAAGTATCTTAGTATACAGGCTATATTGTGTTGCTGAGAGGCGTCTATCCTGTTGTAAAGCCTCGTAATTAGGGATTGCAATCCGGTCCGGCGGATCCGGTAATCCGGCGGATCCGGCGTGTTTTTAGACCTACCGGATCCGGCACCAACGCACCGGATCCGGTGCCGGATCCGGTTAAACTCTAAATCGCGAAAAATACATTGAAAAAGGTACTAGTAAGTCAAATCCTCAAGAAAAAGAAGGTTATCGGAGAGTCAAAAGTAAAAGGAAACAGATTACATATGAGGAAATACTTATAAATTAATGACTTCCTAAGAAATAGAGGGAGAAAAGGGGACAAAATAACACTTTTCACATGACTCTAGAAGTAGGGGTCTGCAGGTCAGTTGATTGTGTTTATTTTGCCAGCGACTTCTAGAGCCATGTTAAAAGTTTTATTTGGTTCCTTTCAGTGTTTTGTGAAGTTGGTTATTT
>NWSH02000517.1:3577818-3590784 GCA_002382865.2 Heliothis virescens
TATCTTGAACCGTTTTCGCAGCGCACGCAACGAAAGCCCTCAAGGATGAATAATCTTTCCCGTTTTTTCCACATTTTCCCTTATTTCTTCGCTCCTAATAGTTGCAGCGTGATGTTATATAGCCTATATCCTTCCTCGATAAATGAGCTATCCGACACTGAAATAATTTTTCAAATCAGACCAGTAGTTGCTGAGATTAGCGCGTTCAAACAAACAAACAAATAAACTCTTCAGCTGTGTAATATTAGTATAGATTAAATACTCTTAATCAACAACAATATTTATTATTTATTTGGATAAAGATTAATATTATTACGTTGATACAACTCTTAACAAATAATGCATTCATTTCCACCAAAGATTACCATAAAAACGGTTCTAGAGAGTTAATCTTAAAAGATAGACATATACTGTCGCGGACATTTTTTTAGCTCATTTCAAGAGCAATAATTCTTTCGTACACATATTTTTGGTATCCTGAACCGTTTTCGCAGCGCACGCAACGAAAGCCCTCAAGGATGAATAATCTTTCCCGTTTTTTCCACATTTTCCCTTATTTCTTCGCTCCTAATAGTTGCAGCGTGATGTTATATAGCCTAAAGCCTTCCTCGATAAATGGGCTATCTAACACTGAAAGAATTTTTCAAATCGGACCAGTAGTTCCTGAGATTAGCGCGTTCAAACAAACAAACAAACAAACAAACAAACAATCAAACAAACAAACAAACTCTTCAGCTTTATAATATTAGTATAGATAATTGAAGCATCTCCCTGCGTCGTTATTTATATTGTACGAGATTGGATCCAATGGTCGTGCCCATTTCCCTTCCTTTGGCGTTCGACCACACGGAAAGATTCTACTTCACAGATGAAGGAGCATTCCTTAAAGACGTCTTTTAGGCATCTGTGGAATTGTCCTCATATCTGGGTACCTACCGATATTTTTTTGTCTTCGTATAGTGTAACTTTATGACAGTTTTCCATTAGGAGTGTGATAAATCGTTCCGATTTACTTATTGAATAATTTTGTTTTATTAATAACGTTTATCCAAAACTTTATGATCAATTAGCTCATTATCCAATTACCGCTAATCGTTTCCACCTTGTTCGTCTCAAAGGGGCCAAGTTTTAACTATTCGATGTTTGCGCTCGTTAATTGTCGAAGTACGGGAACTGCCGATCGATCGCGGGTAAGTAGACACTCATATGAGATAATTTTACATTCTCGACCTCCTTTAAGTGCAGAAGCAACGTTGAAGACGTCTCAAGCGCTTCGAGCTCGAATGTAATTTCGCTGTAGTTGAAGAGGTTATGTAAATTCACAAGAACCTTCGTAATTTGAACTTTAGATAGGATCAATTTCTTGCCAATATACACCTAAGTATACATGTAGGTGTTACGACTTACTCGTAGAATTTGACTATCTTTTACAGCTCAATGTGGATTATTATGTATATTGTAACTAGTGACGCCATAATTTGACATGAATATTCTTCACACGGATGTTGATTAGACTGGATTGCTTTGACAGCACCGCGCCTTGTCCATCAATTGTGCTTGCATCAGAGACTCCGATTGATGTGGGAAACGATAGAATTAAATAGATCAGCATGTGGTTCACACATGGGAGTGAAATAACTATAGAAGAACCGTCAGATCATAACATATTTTCTTCTTTTAGACCGTGCACGTATATGTAAAATAAAAATATGTATGTATTTTTAATTTGGAATTCTCTGAAAATAAAATTCGATTACGATTTCACATCACTCTCAATTTTTCCACTGAAATCCTTTGCTCGAAAATTCCCCGAAGAGTCTATATTGTGATTTTATAAAAGCGAGAATTGTGTTACGTACTTTTATTTATTTTTGAAATAAATACTATTTGATATAAAAATAGAGAAGCTACAAAATCCTATGTGCCTAAATCTGAAACACGTAACAGAAAGTCTAGGTTGTCTTTCCTACCCGATTTTGTACATTGATGAATGCCTCTCCCGATGACGCTGACGCATTGCCCTAGATATTTGGACCAACGCCAGTGTGTTGATCAGCCCCTTGTGTGCTCCTCTAATGACAGGTTTGGTACCTACGTTCATTTCACAGAACTGCCGAATCGAGGCCTTTATGCCTCGTGATTGGGGACAATCTCAGGTAAATGAAATCCTTGGAAATTCAGATGAAGGCTGATCACCTAATTGCTGCCTTAATGAAGGCCGTGCTCACTATTTCATGTGAAATCTTTTGGTGTTGTATTTCTTGGTGTTGTCTTTTTTATTAACAGAAACATAATCTTGAGATTCCATTTCTTTCTCCAAGACAAGTATATATGGTGTCGACCCTTTACCTACAAGTTTTAATTCCGGGAGTGGTTGTGATAAATGACAGAGCCGGGAATGATGCTGACGGTTCATATTCGCGTGTTGGACGACAGCCAGCGGTTGATCATCCCTCTCCCTGTATCACGAACACGACTGAAGTTTTGTTTTTGAGGAAAATAACTCAACTACTATTTCCTGTAAAAAGTAATTAAAATCCAGGATGGTGATCAAAATAAAATTTCGAGCTAGCGTTCAACTTAATTACCTACTCCTTAATTAAAGTTTTATTCCCACTTCAATCTAACCAACTCGAGCTTTGACTGCCAACTCAATTAGCGTTAGTACACCTAACAGCTTAATTGGTTATGTATAATTTCCATGCTAACTGTGTCACGGAATTATTATACAATAGACACATGGTTTTGGATTCTAGGGCGAATACAACACGTGCCAATTTAATTAATATCTGTAGTCACCGCCCAAGTTGTAATTCAATTCGGAGCGTCTACCAAATTGGCTACTGACGAATAATACCAAATATTGATCTGGAGAGAACTGATTTGAATAGCGGCCGTTCCATTTGAAAGCGGTATTAATTTCAATTGGTTTCAACCTACCTATAATATATTTTTTTTCACAGCTGCTAGAAGGAAGATTTGATAAAAACCAATAGAGCTGTAGGTAAGCACTTACGCGTAATAGCAAAAATCATAGCGAAGACCAATAAAATCAAATGTGTATTAATGTGAGCGAGTATTAGGAGGAAAACGTAACAACATAAGGCCAAGAAAAATATTATTTCATCTTTATAAGACCAACAATATGAAGATATGATTGTGTTTTAGTAAATATTGTTTGGGGTATATTTTATTAGATATTGTTACATTGTTGAAGCTACTGTATTAAAACTAATCAAAATGTCCTAGTGGGTTCCCTGTACCAGGGTCCATAAGGATAGATGATGTATCAGAGGTGGAGTTTTTTTACAGGATAACGTGATATCTTCCTTACATACTTACAAACACACAAATCTGTTTCCTGATTTTCTGCTTGTTTTACTTAATTCAGTTATAAATAACGGTTCTTTAGCGACTGTATCCCTAACCATTATTTATACTAAGGGCAATTTCAAAAGCCATTTGACCTATATTTACAAAAATATAAAAACAGTAGTATCAATAAAATCCACCGGGCTCCTATATATATATTTTTTCCAACAAATCGTTTCGAACGTACAAGTGTGCTCAAATAAAAGTTGACATTCCCATAGCGAGCGGTCGGAAAGAGTTATGTCGGCACAATGTTTCATGCGACCCCGTAATCCATGGTGTTTCGTCCTTTTGTTGCTTCCGTGATTTATTTATTTTGTGTGTACACTGAGACCGATTGTGAACAATAGTTTTTTTTTATTATTTTGTTCTTTACAGATTCTGGTACCCCCGATTATGTCGTTGTAATGTTTTGTTAGATGTTTACGCTGATACACTATGAATCGAATGTATGTACTCTTGGTTAGTTAAACAACTCCCGGTCTCTGTAGTCAAAAGGGTCAGAAATAATTATGATGAAAATTATTTTGCCCTACAAAAACAACAAGAAGTGGCAAAAAAAATCCCATAACATTGAAGTGTCCTATCAACCTAAATAAAAATATTGTACCTACATTTCCTTTTTACATGTACCGAATACACGTGTTCTGAATATTCAATTCCTACGTGTATACTTCGTCTCGTGATTTGTATATAGGCAATTTTCTGTCGACAGTGGAAAGGTGGCCCATTCCCATATATATTTTTCCAGAATATTTATAGTACGGCCAGGATCAAGATGTTTGTGTGATTAAGGCACGCGTCGACAGCTCTGCGAATTGAATTTTACCCAGATTGAGTGCTTCTAGAATGATGTAGGTTCTAGAAGCCTCTGGAAAATTGCGAATATCGAAATCGAGAACCGAATTTTGCACTTAAATATCCGTCGATCAGATAAACGACGAGGAAATTAAACTCGTATTTATCTTATTAAGTTATTTCCGAACCGTACCCATACTTTCACACCATTGGTCTCTTCTCCATTGCCGCAGTCTTACATGCTTGTTTCCAATGCCATCCTTTACTATAACTAACAAAGGGAAAACCAAGAATTTCATTTGGTTTTCCTTATACATATCATGTTTCTAGGAACAGTCAAAAACTTATCACAGAAGAAAATAATATGACTTGTAGATAGTGTTTTATATTACGCTTTCGTAGAAATATAGTGTGACATGTTAGCTTGACATTGCGTGCAAATATACACGCGTTTTCTCACGAAATATGACATTGTAATGAGACTTACTTCTGTTTTGTGTCTGCTCGCTTGACTGTAATTTATATTAATGAAGTCATTTCGTAAAGTGCTTCAACAATTATGAATTGGTTTCTATATTACTATTACTAATTACTTGATCAACATTAGCTTTTACTGTGTTAGCGAAATACAAGTCGGCATACGAGCACATAAAATATTATGGGAATGTGACACGTGGTACCCAACCTTGACCCACCAGAGCAATGAAAGGAAAAATACGCGTGGGATGAAAGCGGGCACTGGAACGTAGGATCGAATTAAATATCATAAGCTAGGAAAAGGCTAACTCATCTCGAACAATGAGCCCGTATATGACGATGAAAATTCTTTATTATTTTAGCGATATTGATATTGGATTTTATCGTGACATTCACAACATGCACATTTTCTGAAATATTAATAATAGTTCATCCTTTATTTGGCCGCTTTTTCGGTATTATTTTATTTCTCGCGGTCAGTTTGAGGAATGAATTCAATATTTCACAAGAAAAACTTTCTCTAGTTTCGTTACGCTTAATCTTTTATGGGTACAATGGGGATGAACGAAAACTTCAGTAAAGTTCGCACTAACGTAACTTTGAACTAAGGGCCGCCGTACACGGACTGCTCGAGCAGTTAGCGGCTGAGTGAAATACACGGACCGCTCGAGCGGTCGGCGTCGACTGCTTGAGCTGTCGGTTGTTGACTGCTCGAGCTACGACCCAACTGCTCGAGCAGTTGATCTTCTAAACAGACGCCGCGAGGCCGCAAAGGGCGGGGGGGAGAGGGAAGTCGGAGAGCTGTCGACTGCTCTAGCGCAGTCAACGGCTCGAGCAGTCGGTGTATGCCTCGCAACCGCTCGCGAGCGGTCGACGGCACGATGGAATTTCATCATGCAGTTGACGGCTTGAAGCGGTCGCGACTGTTCGAGCAGTCGTGTGTACGGCAGCGAATGAATGACTATAGTTCACTGCGCGGTCGCGGCTTTAAGCAGTCGGTCTCAACTGCTTGAAGCAGTCCGTGTACGACGGCCCTAAGTAAGTAGGTCACAGCCGCCATTGAACCATCACACCTTAGATTACGGTTATCAAGTTAAATAACAAATACATCTTCTTTGTTATCTTACGATACATTTTTATTTATTGTCGCTAAGACAAATAACGTTTCCTAAAAGTTTACTATCGAGGGAAAGTTATTTATTCGATATGAAGTCTATGCTTGTAAGAAAGTCGATATCGAGTGGATATTTATAGGATAAGTTTTGATCTTGTCCTGCAGAAACATTTTCGGCTTCACTGCATACAAATCCGTACGGATACCTTCCAGAATAATGGAGTCGTAAGCTCATAGAACTTTATTCAAATGAATTTATCTGAAAGATAGTTCATAGGGGATTTAATAGAAGATTCTGTGATCGGAGAATCTATTATCCTTTCTTTCTGTGTATAGTTTGTCCATGTTTCCTAGTTAAATTGAATTCACAGCTTACTTACATAATGCTTTCACTACGCTAATTCATGTCTTGACAATAAAATACCGAGATGTATAACTACGAAACATTATAACCTCATTAAACGATAAACCTCAATGGTACAATTATCCCTGATACCAACAAAGTTTACAGTAATTCGACCACAGTTTAATTTTGACTTGATTAAATTATATTACTATTGGTCCCTAACTGCTAAGTTTACAAAGTTAGTAATGTTTCCACTTACTAATGTATAGACGTGAAATAGCTGTAAACTAGACGAAATCAAGTTTGTATTGTTCTCAGTCAAATCTGTTACCTAAGAAGAACAAGTTAGCGCTTTCGAAATTGTTCGGGGACACTGAAAATCTAGATGCGATTCAAGTACCAACAATCAGCTCTAACATTTCATGTTTTAATTACCTACCACCTACTTAAGAATCGTTAATTCTTAGAAATATCCCTAAACAATTGCGCCAACTAAAACTACTTTAATCTAGCCGTCTTTGTTTACAAAACTTAATTTTAATGACTTGAAAAACGTTCTAAGAAATTGGTAACACTTTAATTTTTATTTCACACATAAAACACGTGTTTGTATATATCACTCATCTCTTGATCTTCATATATGAAGCAATATAGGTCTTAATGTCGTTGATTTATGGTTTAATATTGAAGTTTGATTGAATGTAAAGCTCAGTGTTACGCGGAGTTTGTTTACAAATGAGGCGCTTTCACGTGTAGTGAGCGAAACGGTTTGAATTGAGGCATACACGCTCGGTTTCAATTCGTATTTACTCACCTGTATCAAAGAAACTCATGGCATTATAACAGTTTTAAGGTAAAGGGATTGTTATTAAGATTAAATAATGTCACAAGTTTGATGATGTTTTCAGGTTCAATATTGATTCACAGACATACATATATGCAAAAAATATATAGGACACAGTTTTTTTTGCGAGATGCAGTAGGTAGATCTATGCATCAAATATGTACAGATGTTTTTTCATGCTATATGCAATACCAGGGAACTGTTGGTGCACATTCTACAACTCGGATATTTCAGTAATCCGCTATTCATTCGGTATAGTTCGGGCTTTCTCTCACAGTGGTATGATCTAGATCAACCCAATCGTTTGGACGCTGAAATTTTGTGATGATACCAAGCAGGCTTTCTCCATTCTAGAAAATTATTTTATCGGGTGAACAAGTTATAATGATATTGTTTCTCTTCTGTGCAGGTTCAGGGAAGTCTTACACGATGATGGGCTCGCCGGGGGCTGATGAAGGTGGCATCATCCCGCGGCTGTGCGACTCTTTGTTCGAGAGGATCAAAGTACAACAGTCACCACCGGCACTCACTTATAAGGTAACATGATTTATGTTAAGTCTTGACTTATAAAGTCCTTATAATGCACACTAGCTAGAGAAAAAGTAACTCGGAGATTAGTGCATTCACACAAGCAAACAAACTCTTCAATTTTTTAATATTATCGATAACAACAATCATACATGATAAAAAAGGATATTAAAATTCACTTTGCAGCATTCATACACTATCTCACTATCCCTGGTTCAGTCTCTTTGTGTGTTACTGAAGCAGGAATTCCTAAATGGTACAACAGCACAGTAACATCTGATATCAACGTTAATCTCTTTTGGATGTATCTCCTAACAGCACGGGTGGCGTTCACAGATGATGGGCTAGCTATCCGTCTCCATGCAGGTTTAATAGCTGCTCTCGAAAGTAATTGCTGTACCCGATGCAATGTTCTTGCTGGTGTTGCACAAAGTCTATATGCCAGGATATTAAACGGGATCCGTTTGTCTGAAACCGATAGTGTGAAGCGTACCTCTGTGCTTGGTTTTTGGGCTTGAATAGTGAATTTCATGAACGGTTTTCTGATAACTTTTCGTCAAAGATACGAGGTTTAATTTTGTTTTTGTTGACCGAAAATAATATCTCCGCTGCGATCTTATATCAATTTCTACTATATATTTTAGATTTGTCTTATAATATTCTTTGTTTAATTTAGGTGGAGGTGTCATACATGGAGATATACAACGAAAGAGTACACGACCTGCTGGACCCCGAGACGACGAGGCGATCACTGCGCGTGCGCGAGCATGCCGTGCTCGGACCTTACGTGGATGGGCTCTCGCAGCTCGCTGTTACTTCCTTTCAGGTATGGGTCAACACTAAGAATAAAAAAATACAACGAAAAAAAAAACAAGTTGACAAAAGAAAACTATTTGATTGATCGTTCTGATGAAATCCGATCCGATCCGAGCTGACAGTTCAGGTTCTATCCCATACGATGCAGATAATATTTCTATTTGATTGAATGGCTCACTTAGCACGTTCGTGAACGCGAATTTTCTAAAAAGCCGAGAAAATATCACATAAGTACTTTGCGAATTACAGTCTTCAGCCTAACAATACTCCGATGAACCCTTATAGAAGTCCATAAATATAAATCCAAAGTATCTTGCTGTCGTTACGGTCTCGCCGTATCATATTATAGCGTCACTTTTCATTCTCCAGGGTTCAAAAGTACCCAATAGCAGTCTCACCACACCTGCCTAAGCTCCATATTTATAGCTCATCGACAGCCCTTATCTCCTAAACGGAATATTATTCCAGAAAAGTTGATGTACGCGAAATCTTTGACCTTGTCCTTTAACAAAAGATTTCCTTTCGCTTCAGAGATATTTAGATTTTGTCTACACCTACAGAGCGACCTGTACAAGTGCTTTTCAAGATTCGAAGAACTTAAAAGCACTTTCTTTGAGTTTAGGAATTGTTTTGCACAATGCTTTTTCCTACACCATATTTACGTTTGTTTCCCAGAATTCTTTAGAAGCGTTGTTTTTCATAACTCCTAATATAATTTGAACAAAAAAAACAAAACCGACTTCACAAAAAAACACTGAAAGGGATAAAAAAATTAAACTTTTCACATGGCTCTAGAAGTCGGTGCCTGCAGGTCTGTTGACTGTGTTTATTTTGCCACCGACTTCTAGAGTCATGTGAAAAGTTTAATTTTTTTATCCCTTTCAGTGTTTTTTTGTGAAGTCGGTTTTGTTTTTTTTGTTCAAATTATATTAGGAGTTATGAAAAACAACGCTTCTAAAGAATTCTGGGAAACAAACGTAAATATGGTGTAGGAAAAAGCATTGTGCAAAACAATTCCTAAACTCAAAGAAAGTGCTTTTAAGTTCTTCGAATCTTGAAAAGCACTTGTACAGGTCGCTCTGTAGGTGTAGACAAAATCTAAATATCTCTGAAGCGAAAGGAAATCTTTTGTTAAAGGACAAGGTCAAAGATTTCGCGTACATCAACTTTTCTGGAATAATATTCCGTTTAGGAGATAAGGGCTGTCGATGAGCTATAAATATGGAGCTTAGGCAGGTGTGGTGAGACTGCTATTGGGTACTTTTGAACCCTGGAGAATGAAAAGTGACGCTATAATATGATACGGCGAGACCGTAACGACAGCAAGATACTTTGGATTTATATTTATGGACTTCTATAAGGGTTCATCGGAGTATTGTTAGGCTGAAGACTGTAATTCGCAAAGTACTTATGTGATATTTTCTCGGCTTTTTAGAAAATTCGCGTTCACGAACGTGCTAAGTGAGCCATTCAATCAAATAGAAATATTATCTGCATCGTATGGGATAGAACCTGAACTGTCAGCTCGGATCGGATCGGATTTCATCAGAACGATCAATCAAATAGTTTTCTTTTGTCAACTTGTTTTTTTTTTCGTTGTATTTTTTTATTCTTAGTGTTGACCCATACCTGAAAGGAAGTAACAGCGAGCTGCGAGAGCCCATCCACGTAAGGTCCGAGCACGGCATGCTCGCGCACGCGCAGTGATCGCCTCGTCGTCTCGGGGTCCAGCAGGTCGTGTACTCTTTCGTTGTATATCTCCATGTATGACACCTCCACCTAAATTAAACAAAGAATATTATAAGACAAATCTAAAATATATAGTAGAAATTGATATAAGATCGCAGCGGAGATATTATTTTCGGTCAACAAAAACAAAATTAAACCTCGTATCTTTGACGAAAAGTTATCAGAAAACCGTTCATGAAATTCACTATTCAAGCCCAAAAACCAAGCACAGAGGTACGCTTCACACTATCGGTTTCAGACAAACGGATCCCGTTTAATATCCTGGCATATAGACTTTGTGCAACACCAGCAAGAACATTGCATCGGGTACAGCAATTACTTTCGAGAGCAGCTATTAAACCTGCATGGAGACGGATAGCTAGCCCATCATCTGTGAACGCCACCCGTGCTGTTAGGAGATACATCCAAAAGAGATTAACGTTGATATCAGATGTTACTGTGCTGTTGTACCATTTAGGAATTCCTGCTTCAGTAACACACAAAGAGACTGAACCAGGGATAGTGAGATAGTGTATGAATGCTGCAAAGTGAATTTTAATATCCTTTTTTATCATGTATGATTGTTGTTATCGATAATATTAAAAAATTGAAGAGTTTGTTTGCTTGTGTGAATGCACTAATCTCCGAGTTACTTTTTCTCTAGCTAGTGTGCATTATAAGGACTTTATAAGTCAAGACTTAACATAAATCATGTTACCTTATAAGTGAGTGCCGGTGGTGACTGTTGTACTTTGATCCTCTCGAACAAAGAGTCGCACAGCCGCGGGATGATGCCACCTTCATCAGCCCCCGGCGAGCCCATCATCGTGTAAGACTTCCCTGAACCTGCACAGAAGAGAAACAATATCATTATAACTTGTTCACCCGATAAAATAATTTTCTAGAATGGAGAAAGCCTGCTTGGTATCATCACAAAATTTCAGCGTCCAAACGATTGGGTTGATCTAGATCATACCACTGTGAGAGAAAGCCCGAACTATACCGAATGAATAGCGGATTACTGAAATATCCGAGTTGTAGAATGTGCACCAACAGTTCCCTGGTATTGCATATAGCATGAAAAAACATCTGTACATATTTGATGCATAGATCTACCTACTGCATCTCGCAAAAAAAACTGTGTCCTATATATTTTTTGCATATATGTATGTCTGTGAATCAATATTGAACCTGAAAACATCATCAAACTTGTGACATTATTTAATCTTAATAACAATCCCTTTACCTTAAAACTGTTATAATGCCATGAGTTTCTTTGATACAGGTGAGTAAATACGAATTGAAACCGAGCGTGTATGCCTCAATTCAAACCGTTTCGCTCACTACACGTGAAAGCGCCTCATTTGTAAACAAACTCCGCGTAACACTGAGCTTTACATTCAATCAAACTTCAATATTAAACCATAAATCAACGACATTAAGACCTATATTGCTTCATATATGAAGATCAAGAGATGAGTGATATATACAAACACGTGTTTTATGTGTGAAATAAAAATTAAAGTGTTACCAATTTCTTAGAACGTTTTTCAAGTCATTAAAATTAAGTTTTGTAAACAAAGACGGCTAGATTAAAGTAGTTTTAGTTGGCGCAATTGTTTAGGGATATTTCTAAGAATTAACGATTCTTAAGTAGGTGGTAGGTAATTAAAACATGAAATGTTAGAGCTGATTGTTGGTACTTGAATCGCATCTAGATTTTCAGTGTCCCCGAACAATTTCGAAAGCGCTAACTTGTTCTTCTTAGGTAACAGATTTGACTGAGAACAATACAAACTTGATTTCGTCTAGTTTACAGCTATTTCACGTCTATACATTAGTAAGTGGAAACATTACTAACTTTGTAAACTTAGCAGTTAGGGACCAATAGTAATATAATTTAATCAAGTCAAAATTAAACTGTGGTCGAATTACTGTAAACTTTGTTGGTATCAGGGATAATTGTACCATTGAGGTTTATCGTTTAATGAGGTTATAATGTTTCGTAGTTATACATCTCGGTATTTTATTGTCAAGACATGAATTAGCGTAGTGAAAGCATTATGTAAGTAAGCTGTGAATTCAATTTAACTAGGAAACATGGACAAACTATACACAGAAAGAAAGGATAATAGATTCTCCGATCACAGAATCTTCTATTAAATCCCCTATGAACTATCTTTCAGATAAATTCATTTGAATAAAGTTCTATGAGCTTACGACTCCATTATTCTGGAAGGTATCCGTACGGATTTGTATGCAGTGAAGCCGAAAATGTTTCTGCAGGACAAGATCAAAACTTATCCTATAAATATCCACTCGATATCGACTTTCTTACAAGCATAGACTTCATATCGAATAAATAACTTTCCCTCGATAGTAAACTTTTAGGAAACGTTATTTGTCTTAGCGACAATAAATAAAAATGTATCGTAAGATAACAAAGAAGATGTATTTGTTATTTAACTTGATAACCGTAATCTAAGGTGTGATGGTTCAATGGCGGCTGTGACCTACTTACTTAGGGCCGTCGTACACGGACTGCTTCAAGCAGTTGAGACCGACTGCTTAAAGCCGCGACCGCGCAGTGAACTATAGTCATTCATTCGCTGCCGTACACACGACTGCTCGAACAGTCGCGACCGCTTCAAGCCGTCAACTGCATGATGAAATTCCATCGTGCCGTCGACCGCTCGCGAGCGGTTGCGAGGCATACACCGACTGCTCGAGCCGTTGACTGCGCTAGAGCAGTCGACAGCTCTCCGACTTCCCTCTCCCCCCCGCCCTTTGCGGCCTCGCGGCGTCTGTTTAGAAGATCAACTGCTCGAGCAGTTGGGTCGTAGCTCGAGCAGTCAACAACCGACAGCTCAAGCAGTCGACGCCGACCGCTCGAGCGGTCCGTGTATTTCACTCAGCCGCTAACTGCTCGAGCAGTCCGTGTAC
>NWSH02000517.1:3604536-3638589 GCA_002382865.2 Heliothis virescens
AATTTTAATTATGCACGTAGAAAAACTTAAGACTGTACAATATGGCGTCGTCGTGAGAGCGTTACATTTCTTTTTTTTTCATTCATTCATACGAAAAAAATATAAATATTCGTTCAGAAACCTTAAACAATTGGTCGTTCAAAAATTATTCCTACATGTATATATAAGATTATATGGTAAAAGATCTTTAAGACCCTCAACTCAACGCAGAACGTTTTCTTCTTCCATTCTTTCCTGTCTGCCTTTATCTCATAAGTAGCAAAATTCTTTTCAGCAACACAAAATCCATCGACCCTTTTGATTGGTCTTCTATTTTCATTGTACAAAATACGAATACTAAAATAATTTGTTTGCTTGAGAAACAAAGAAACAAAACGCGTCAAACTTACGGTTCCTTCCATACCACAGCAGGAAATGTAATTGGATTAGCCTCAGTCTTATCAGTGCATGTATAATGCAAAGAAAAGAAAAAGGTCGGACCCAAGGCGGCTCAACGACCTCAAGATACACCATGTGGTGTACAAATGTGCATGTCACATGCTAACTGAACTGCCGCATACGTGACTGAGGATCGATATGCTCAAGGGAATTATCAAGTGTGTCAGGGCTTTGCAGAACAATGATGACTACGATTTTTTATGTTTTAAGGAAGTTGCATCGAAACTCGAGCAGTTTCTGTGTAACTATGTGTTCTTGATATTTTACAACGTTAAACTATCGTACTCGTCAGTCTTCGTATTTCTCATAATAACTCGTATAAATGACGATTGCGGCAGATTTTTTTTTTGCCACAATTAGCCTATATGTCTAATATACAGGCCTACAATACCAATGCCGAAACAATTTAGTGCCCAAAGAAAAGGGGCGACACTGTAATTTACGATCTGTTTTCCTGAAGGATTAGTATTCCAGTAACGTGTCCTCGGGGCTTTGTTGGAAATTAATTAAACTTGCTATTAGTCGGTTTGGCTCAAGGCACGCTGACGAGACGAGCCTTCGTTGTGTTACATAATCAGCCAAAGTTTTCCTCACTATTGTGATCGTATATAGGTACAAGTGGTACCTAATGAAAGTCACATTTTTCCTTGACATATTGAAAGAATCAACTTACCTTCTTGATGATCTTTATGTATGGTGAATCATTTAAATAAATTCTTTGTTTCCTTTCAGGGTTCGCCAGTGGGTGAAGAGGTTCACGAGAAATTGGCGCAAAGCGAGCACCTGATGAAGGAGATGTCGCGAACGTGGGAGGAAAAACTGGTTGAAACTGGTACGTTATGTCAGAGACTCCACAAGTACCATAGTGTACAGACAACAGCAGGTCAACCTACCCGACTCTGTAAAATTTTACCAATCGAACATTAACCTTCCATTATTGTGATAAGTAGAAAATCGTTTGGAGAAATTTGATAGATTGAATACGGTTGATGTGCTGGCGTCTGTACCGATGAAAATATGCTTGCAAGGAAATATCGCATTTACTACGTGGGAATAAAGTTCAAATAAATCAAACTGCAAATTAATATTTACCACATTTGGCGGTTATTGTGCCGATACTTAGAGCTCTTGTGGTACGCATTAATAAGTTATTTTCAATAACAAAACAGCGTGCTCCGAGCAAACCGCAACCATTTGTTATTCTGCTTATTAGACACTTTAAAAACTACACTTTCATTATTTATCTTAAACTGTCGTATTTTTATCCCTTAGTTTGTTTTATGTTGTAATGGATTATTAAGAAATTGTATTTGCGTTGACTTTTAAAATAGTGTGTGTTTTAAAGAAATAAGTAGCAGTTTTTACCCGACCAACTACAACTATAGGTATAATATTAGTAGCATTCGTCATACTACTGCATATCTATTTTTAAATGAAATTGCGAATAAGCAATCTACGACATACATTGGAGAGGTTTATATAGTTTTCGTGCAAAGGACCGTATGTTCTTAGTCACGCCATATAATAGTTAAGTCCCAGAAGGAATTGCTTGTGGAACTATAGTTTAAACTCAGATATCGGGTATTGAGTCTAGAGTGTTCTTGAATTAGTTGGTATGACCTTTGAAGAAATACTAATAGCTTTCGGATGAAGCATATGTTGTGATTATCCAAATATTCCTATAGGGAATTACTTACAACTAAGTACAGGCAATACATAGTGTAACTTATATTCAAAGTCATAATGCCTTACCAGATATCTTGATGGATTAGGTAGGCTTTCTCAAAGAAAATTTTCAATTGGTAGTTTCTAAGAGTTTGAATAATACAGAACTGGCTGCTATACTCAGATTCACACAGATCTCGAGAAATCTGCTTCGTGCATCCTGAATGTGGCCTGTGTTTGTCATGTCTATACAAATGTCAAACAGACAGTTTTACATTATATACGTCTGGAAAAAATGATAATGCGGAAACAGATTTTAAAGATTTGTTTTTACAGGTCGAATACAAAGCGAGCGTCAACAGGCGCTGGAGAAGATGGGAATCAGCGTGCAAGCGAGCGGCATCAAAGTGGAGAAGAACAAGTACTACCTCGTCAACCTGAATGCTGATCCCTCGCTGAACGAACTGCTCGTTTACTATCTTAAGGTAAAACTGGTACTTTTAATATAATATAGGTAAAAATTATTTCTGGAACGGCAATTTTCTTATCAAATAAAACTTTTATATTGAAATCACCATTACTGACAGCAGTAAAATTTACCACTACAAGCGTGCGACAAAACATGAAAGAGAAAAAACATTTTTGAATATGAACCTGTCACATGAATTACAATCCAACTTCCATATTCGCAGTTACTCTTAGATTGACACATTATTGAGTAAACATTGTTCTCATTATAGTTATCGCCAAAATTCACACATCTCAAGCTTCACACAGCCTTTCTAACAACTCCATCCTCACTTCCCAGGATCGCACACTAGTAGGCGGCTCAAGTTCAGCCGACATTCAACTCTCCGGCCTCGGCATACAGCCGGAACATTGCCAACTGCTCGTCGAAGGCGGTGGTCTCCACATGGAGCCGCTCGGTGCCGCGCGGTGCTTCGTGAATGGCACTCCAGTCGTGTCTCGCGTGCGACTTGGACATGCTGACAGGATACTGTGGGGGAACCATCACTTCTTCAGGGTCAACTGTCCTAAGGCTGCCGGTAAGTTGAGTAGCTTTTGGAAATGTATAGTGTTGCCATTTTGAAAAACTGTTTTGGTCGCTTACTGCGACTGGTCATTAAATACACAGACTGCTAAATATTATAATTAAATTTGGCTGTTTAGCATCATCCCTTCTTAAGTGATCGTTTGAAGTTGAATATAAAAGAAGAATTTTTATTTTAGTGGTCTGTTATGCAGTTAAGCTTTTATCTTGACAACCTGGATTGTTTATTTTTGCTATTTAATGCTGAATCCTTATTGAATTTGGCGCTTTTTCAGTCCATTTTTTTAAATATTTACTTATGAATTCCTGTTATTAGCTAGCATTATGAATATTATTTATTTGCGCACAATTCGCTTTTGTTTGACACGTACTTTTGTTCTACTAACGTCATGTTGTAGAACAAGACTCTGGTTACTCCACAGCGGCGGCGTCCGAGCCACAGACTCCCGCGCAGCCGATCGACTACAACTTCGCGAGAGACGAGATCATGTTGAACGAGCTCAGCAACGATCCCATACAGACTGCTATATCCAGGCTTGAGAAGCAACACGAAGAGGATAAACAAGGTGAAGAGAATAGTTATTCTCATTAAGTATTTTTTAAATAAGATAAATAGATGACATCATCGTGTAAAACTTTGTCTTTGGTAAGCATAAACTGTAAGGGATAATTTTGCTAGACCGTGCCGGGCACGAGTCTAGCAAAATTGAGTGCCCCGGGCGAGGCACGGACGAGGCTCGGATTAAAAAATCCACGAACATTTTATATGGTGCTGTTTATGCTACGCTGTGCGGCGTCCGTGTCCCTAACTACTGTATTTCTGTGCATACGTTTATTTGTATTTATTTTACAGTGGCGCTTGAAAAACAAAGGCAAGAATATGAGCGACAGTTCCAACAACTAAGAAACATACTATCTCCTTCTACGCCTTACCCGCCGTACGCGTACGATCCGCTCAAATTAGGTAAAATTCATAATCATTATTTTTTTTATCAAAGACGTACTTAGCTGCTTAGAACGATTTATGATTTTCGTGTGTATTTAAAATAGGCGATATTTTGACAATTTGTCACAGTAAATGGCTCTTTATGCAGGTCAGGAGAAAGTTAAATAAGTCTATGTTGCATATATGGCCATAAAATAAAAGTGACATTCAAAAAACCGCAAAAAAGCAATAAATATTCTACCTTATTAAAAAGTCCGCTAGTGAATAACTTGACACACATAAAAGCACATTATAATATATATTTTTTTATAAATTACAGGTAAAATGACAGCATGCACGCCAACAACAGCAGCTCGAGTAGAACGTTGGGCGGCGGAACGCGACGACACGTTCAAGCGCTCGCTCGGCCGGCTGAAGGCCGACATATTGAGAGCCAACGCGCTTGTGCAGGAAGCCAACTTCTTGGCTGAAGAGATGAAGAGGAACACCCGGTTCAGTGTCACGTTGCAGATACCGCCGCAGAATTTGAGTCCTAATAGAAAGGTTTGTAAAAAAAACTGGACGAGTGCGTGACGGACTCGCGCACGATGGGATCTGTACCTATAAAAAATCATCTATAAAAAAGATATCTATAAAAAATCACATTGTTGTTATGGTTATGGGAGCCCCCTGAAATAATGTATTTTATTCTAGTTTCCAGTACTTGTTGTTATAACAATAATACATCATTTGTAAAAAATCTACTGTCTAGCTATCGCGGTTCTTGATATTAGTGAGGGAGATAAAGCCATTATTGCCTGAAGCCCGATATTTCATTATTTTTGGCCTTAAAACGCGGCTATAATAAAGTCATAATGTAGGTTAGTCCTTTAGAATCTGCATATCGTCATGCCAAGAAGTTTGTGGTAGAACTTTTAATTTGTAACTTATAATTGCCAATAACATATTGTTTTCTTCACCCCCAGCGCGGTGCCTTCGTATCAGAGCCCGCTATAATGGTGAAGCGTCCGGGCCGCAGCGGACAGGTGTGGTCGATGGAGAAGCTGGACAACAAGCTGGTGGACATGCGCGACATGTACGACGACTGGCGCCGCTTGCCGCCCGACACAGAGGTACGCCTGCCCAGCACCGACGCAGTGAGTTTACTAACAATACTAACTTTACTTAGACGCCACCTAGGCGAACAATTAAATTGGTAAAAATAAAAATATGAAACTAAAATTCTAGTCGCTGAAAATCATTGCGCAGTTAATATTAACCCTACACCGTAATAAATTTGCACAAGTCGTAATATTTACACAATTTAATCGGTCGTCTAGGCTGCTCCTGATGTTAAGGTCCGCTGATATGCTTCGCTTTTAGATAATAAACTTACGTCAAACGTAAACGATTGAACCCTGAGGAGACACTGGCACGCTAATGTAACCACTAATTGGTACTTGCTAATTTGCACCAGTCGTCAGTCGGCAAGTTAAATAAAGTTGATTTATAACGTAGTGCTTGATCTATCAGCTTTAATATTGCGGGTTCGAATCCCGCTCAGAATAATCGAGTACAAGTGGGTGAGGGTGCAGAAAAGTAGAAAAGTTTCGGTGCTTATCGCCGTTTCAATACTGTTAACAAAAAAAAACTATATATGCTAGCTTATGTGTTAAATAAATCGCAACTTAATGCCGCTTACATAAACTCCAAAAATGTTACCGTCTTCCAATACTACAAAACCCCCGGCCCATTTGCAAGCAGGAGCCGACAGAAACAGCAATCGATCCGTTCTACGAGTCCCAAGAGAATCACAACCTCATTGGCGTGGCCAACGTGTTCCTGGAGGCGCTGTTCCATGACGTCACGCTGGACTACCACACGCCCATCATCAGCCAGCAGGGAGAGGTCGCTGGGAGGTTACAGGTATGTAAATCTGTTTGATGGATTTTCCAGGGTTTTTGGAAGAGTTGTTGCATTCGTAATGGAAGGTATCTTAAAGCGAGATTCCATCGTGTAGCACACAAAAATATATTTTCTACAAAACAGCTAGAGTGAGTAGTAACAAATTACATGCGAAAATCTCTAAAATGTCCTCCAAAGCACAACATCTGTGCGCCAACTCATGCGTGGACACGTATCTTTGTTCGCGGAACAAATGTGCGGTAACAATTTTAATGGAATTTTGCCATTATGCAAACAATATTCAAATATAGTCAGTGAAGAATATTACGCTTTTGTCGTAGGTTGAGATAAGTCGAGTGGCGGGACAGTTTCCTCAAGACAGGATTTGTGAAGCGGCTTCCGACAGTTCAGGCGATATGAGGGACGATGACGATCCGGTTGATCCTGCTACACAGCAGGTATGTGTTTATATAATAAAGATTTACACGTTTAAAATGTATTAGATTATGTTGGTGATGTCAATAGTATTTTTGGAGAATTAAATAATTCCGGCGTAATATGACAGTATGGTGACAGTATAGGTTATTGAGATTTTAACAGCAACATTTAATTCGCAAAGCAGTGGCTGGATTGTGTTGTGTGAAAGTTGATATGGTTAGGAAGTATGTTACTTGTTACTGTGAAATATAGGTAGATAGAAAAGTGGGGAAGGCTATGCTGACCCCAAATAACATTGTTATAAGGGCAGGAGGAAGATTATAATGGTCATAATTGGCAATATTCTTCAACAAAATATCTCCCTTCATTTAATTACTAATTAAATATCTTTTTTTTTTAATTTCCGCAGGTGACAATCCGCGTAGCAATAAAACAGGCAACGGGTCTCCCCCCCTCGCTGTCGCACTTCGTGTTCTGCCAGTACTCGGTGTTCGGCGGCGGCGGGTCGGGCGAGCCCGTGGTGGTGCCGCCCGTGGTGAGCGCGGACTCGCCGGCGGTGGCTGCGGTGCCGGCAGTACCGGCCGCCGCCCCGCCCGCGCCGCTGTCGCCGCGACACCAGTCGCTCATGACCTTCCGATTTGATCACAAGAAGGATTTCACTATACCGCTCACTGAGGAGTTCATTGAGCATTGTGCAGGTATGTGGGATTATATTTATTGTAGATCGCATCTAAGCATTTGTGTGCGTAAATGCAGTGGTGGAACGTGTCATTTCAACTTAGGCTGGGTTGCTCAATTTAACTTTAACTATAACTGCTGTCAAATCTGACCAATGAGCGACCATCTCACAGCCGGTTAAGGATAGGTAATAGTTAAAGTTAAATCGAGCATCCCAACATAAGACGAGCTAGATTATGTTTATACCTACAATTTGATTTAAGTCTGTTTGTGAAATTGTAGTAGATGAACACTAATAGTAACAGTTAGATAAAGCAAATGACTTGTTAATGAAGAAGTTTATTTAAAAAAAATCCCAATCATTTTGTAGTTCTTCCTAATGTTAATAAATGCAAGCAACCTACTACTATTATAAGTTATGCTAAGTCCTAAGTTAAGCAAATGTAAGCAAGATACAGGCAATACATTTTTGGATGAAATGAATGTTTTTTTTGGATTGAATATACTCACCACGTAATGTCCCACCCCAGAGGGAGCCCTATCCATCGAGGTGTGGGGCCACCGGTCGGCGGGGTTCAGCCGCGCGCGCGGCAACTGGGAGGTGGAGCAGCAGCAGCTGGCCAAGGCGCGCTCGCTGGCCGACCGCTGGACCGAGCTCACGCGCAAGATCGAGCTCTGGGTCGAGATACACGAGCTCAACGACAACGGGGAGTATGCGCCCGTTGAGGTAAACATAACAAAAATATATAAAAAAGTATGACCGTTTTTCGGTGCAGTTGACAGCTGCTGTAAGTCATNCGCTGGACCGAGCTCACGCGCAAGATCGAGCTCTGGGTCGAGATACACGAGCTCAACGACAACGGGGAGTATGCGCCCGTTGAGGTAAACATAACAAAAATATATAAAAAAGTATGACCGTTTTTCGGTGCAGTTGACAGCTGCTGTAAGTCATTACAGACGACAGCACATCAAGCTACCACAATCTGTCAAATTTCTGCAATAGATTTTCAACCTTATCATAATAGAGATAGGTTAGTGTTTGAGTAATAAAATTTGACAGATTCGTGGAACCGTGACCTTCTGTTGTCCGTACAAGTAAGCCAGTCTTCCTATGAATACTAACAGCTGTCAAATGCACAAAAAATCGGTGGCATCGTACTTATGTTGATGGCACAATAATTGTCAAAAAGGTGTTAAATAATTTTGGAAATATATCGTTGTAAATCAGTGAAAGAATTTACGACTAGTGTACAGCTAATTCTATATCGTAATTTATCGTATCGCTGCTGTTGTCGCGTTGGGTCATTGTTGGTAATACCGAAGGAAAGAGATCAAGAGGACGGTCGCCAACACGATGGTCTGACCAAGTGAAAGGAGCTTCATCCCTGTCCAATTTCTACGAGGTGGTGAGGGCGACCTCCGACCGGAATCGCTGGAGACAGATTGTGCGCATGAAGACTTCGAGTGACCACGATCCTCAGTAATGAGGGACCGACTACAGGGAGAGAGCTGTTGTCGCTCACATTTTATGGCTATTTTAGTGTCTAGTCCATGGAGATGGCTTCAAAATAATATATTAAAAATTAATTCTATATCCTTTTTTAAAGGTGGTACAACGCAACGACGTATGGACGGGCGGCGTGTACCAAGTGCGGCAGGGCCAGCAGCGCCGCATCGCCGTCCGCGTGCGCCCCGCACACAACAGCGGCACGCTGCCGCTCGTGTGCCAGCAGATACTTAGCATCGAAGTCGGCTCTGTCAGTGTTAGGTATGTATGACGTAGCACAGTTACTGTGGATTTTATATCATTGAATAATTTTCGATTTAGTAAAATTCTGGTTGCCAAATTGTTGATTTAACTTCCATCTTGCGCAAGCGCATGTTCAGGAAAAGATTACCTTACTATGTCTTTGTTATTGCAATATTTAGATTTTTGAAGTGAAAACTTCTTTAGCGGCGTTGAGCACTTTTTGTTTGGGGAAAAATATATAAACTCGCGACAGGTATCACGTGACCGAAATGTGAAACCCGAAATTGTGAAACTCGAAATTCCATACAAATTCCGTAAGTACAGGTCGGTAAGATATTTTATGACGTTTCAAACATGTGAAATTTGACAGTAGTGTCAGGCTTAGTAATTATCATTTAAAATCATAGATGGAGTTTGGGTTTTTATTTTTATAAAATGAAATGGTGCCGGAGTATCTTTAGGTTAGCATCCAGGCCACAGCAATAAACTCAAAATATATATTTAAATAATTTTAGCTCAACCAGAACCCTCAAAATCGAGGAGAGATATGTGAGAAAAAATGTGTTGCGCCATCTATAATTTTTCAAAGTCAAGTAGTTAGTCAAGTATGAAAATACGAGTATAGTTTTTATTATTCAAAATCATAGATGGAGTCGTGCTTAAATTTTGATTATATTTAATCGTGTTGTTAGTTTACCTTCCAGTACAGTCAAAGGGAAAAAATATTTATTTGAATATCGAGGGCAAGTGATGACAGTAAAAAGTAATTGTGCACCTTCTTCATTCCATAATCTCAAAAAAATATTAAAACGCATAAAGTTAATATTCATGTTTTCACTTCTGCCAGCACTCCCGGAGTGCAACCCAGTGTTTTTTTTTACTGTCACAACACGAGACTTACAGCTTGTTTTACAGATTCTAGACAAATTTTCTAGATAGCTGTCTGACATATTATGCCACAGAAAAGTAGTCAAAATTGAAAACATTTCTATGGCACTATCTGTCAAATAGCTATTTAGAACTTTATCTGGAACCTGTGAAATGTTCACTAACACAACGAGGGAAAAAAAGTAAATAAAAAAATGTGTATGGCAAATAGGTCCAGAGCATCTTAATATTCATCAAGAAAAGTTCCTCCAAATAGGTAAAACATTATGACATCCATATTTTGTTCTCAGGTCACGCCTACAAATGCCATTAGACTCGTACCAAGACGAGGACTTAGCGGTGTTACGTGAGAGGTGGAGCGACGCACTGTTTCGTAGGCGGCAACACTTACATGCACAGTTACAGGTATATACTTATTAAAAAGTTTTACAGCCTGTTATACAGGTTCCAGATAAAGTTCTAGATAGCTATCTGATAGAGTGCGCCATATTTTTTTACAATTTTGACAACTTTCCTTATTATCTATACTATATATACTATATCTATACTAATATTATAAAGCTGAAGAGTTTGTTTGTTTGAACGCGCTAATCTCCGGAATTACCGGTCCGATTTGAAAAATTATTTCTGTGTTAGATAGCCCATTTATCGAGGAAGGCTATAGGCTACTTTCTATCCGGGTGCTCCGAGTAGTTCCCACGGGGCGCGGGTGAAACCGCTGGCAGAAGCTAGTCTGTTATGTAGCTAATAAAACTTGATTTGGAACCTGTGACACTGGCGCTTAATTTCCCACGTATTTCTACAATTACACTTTTAGTAACAAAATATATTGCTTATAATGCTCGAATTTAATAACCAGTGTTGTTTTGTGAACAGAAACTGGTAAACATGTCGCCGTCGATGAAGAGTGAGCGCGACAACGAACGTGAACAATCTCTCGTCGAACAATGGGTTTCACTCACCGAGGAGAGGAACGCTGTGAGTAATTTAAACAAATTAATTTACATGTAATTCTTATAATATGTTTTTTTTCTTATACATTTTTTTTATACTGTGCAGGTGTTAGTCCCTAGCCCGGGCAGTCCGATACCTGGTGCGCCGGCCGCGTGGGTGCCGCCGCTCGGCATGGAACACCACATACCCGTGCTGTTCTTAGACCTCAACGGTAAGTACCGCTTAGAAACCTTGAAAGCGTACAACCTAAGCTTATAAGCAAAAAAAATAGTTGTAGTTGCTTCCTGGCCATTATAAACGAGCTGAATTCAAACAATTTCATGTGTTTGAGAATGAATGGAAAAGAATTTTGTTTCAATTTTTGTGAGGGGAATGCATTTCATATTTAAATGTTATTATTGACCTTCAACCTTTTTATTGTTATACCTATTTAAAAAAACTGAAACATTTACAAACTCAAACCATCCCTTTTAACATACTCACAGCGGATGACCTAACAACGCACCCTAGTGGCGAGGAAGTTACCGTAGCGGGCTTACACTCCATCCTGCCCAAGGAACACGGCAACAAGTTCTACGAGCTGCAGATATTACACCATCACGACAAGGATGTGTCTGCCGTGGCCTCATGGGACTCGTCTATACATGACTCACAGTACCTCAATCGTATTACTGAAGGTAAGTTTCAAGTATTCTTATAACGTTGTGACAAATAGCTTGTGAGTAATAACTAGTAGTTGAATGGTCCTGCTGTCGTTTTGCGCAAAATTTTAGCGCATCGTAGCTAGGGAATGCAATCCCGGCCCTTTTTTCCAATCCCGGGATTGCGGGACTGAATAAAGACAAGCCCGGGATCCCGGGATAGTTTCGGGATTGACAATTTGAAGTAAAACCGGCCAAGCGGGACTTGGACAAAATACAATCAGTTTTCGGCAGCAAAAATTGCGTTGTTTTTAATACAAATATATGAATAACAAAGTTATAATTTACGATTTCACACGTTTATTGTATGGGGACCCCGCCTTATTTTTTATTTTTAGTATCTATTGTTATAGCGGCAACGGAAATACATCATTTGTGAAAATTTCAGCTTTCTAGCTATCACGGTCTATGTGATACAGCCTGAAGTCAGACAGACAGAAACTGTACATGAAATTTTAATATATTTCCAAAATAATTATCAGGGGTTGATTAGGGATGCCAAAAATGCAATCAGTAAAAGTTTTGTCTGTCCGTTTGTCTGTTTGTATAACCGTTATAGAAACAAAAACTACTCTACGGATTTTAACGAAACTTGGTACAATTATTATTTATACTTCTGAGATGGTATACTTTTCATCACGCTACAATCAAGTTGCTCCCCGGGCTATTAGAATTTGATATCAAACACTTTGAGATCTTTGATTATGACAACGAAGTCGCTGGCAGAAGTTAAACATAAAAATCTTCATAAGAAAACAATTAGGAACTTTGAGTTACTATAAATCACACTTTTTCAGTCAATTTTGAGTACTACTTGTTACGGAAATAGGATTTTCTTCAATCCCGAAAATCCCGGTATTGGACAAAACTAATCCCGAAATTTTCGGGACTGGAATAAGGCCGGGATCCCGGGATCCCGGTTTTCGGGATCCCGGGATTGCATTCTCTAATCGTAGCGCAGTATTGAAAAAAAATATATTATGCGCAAAATTGAGAACTATTGCATATTAAATTGCGTGAGACGCATTTTCCCATTTTTTGAAGCTACAACTTGGCTGAAAACTAGACCCATACCTATATATTACCTCGTCAGTTACTTACACATTCCTTTTGTATCGTAAAACTTCAACAATTTGCCTTACTTCGAGTGTATTTTTTAGAGGCACTACATACATATATTATGTTGTTTTTAATAGAAGCGCTACATATAATGTTTTTATTCACTTCCCAGCCAACGAACGCGTGTACCTGATCCTGAAGACTACAGTGCGGCTGTCGCACCCCGCCCCCATGGATCTCATACTTAGGAAACGACTAGGATTAAACATTTACAAGCGACAGAGCCTCACCGACAGGATACGGAAGAAAATCGTCAGGTTAGTCGTCAGCCTTCTGGAATGTTCTTACTCTATCTCTCTTACTTCTGTGTATGTGTTAGCTTGAGTACATTGAGTTGCTAAAGAATTGCTGAAAAAAATATATTTTTCGTTATAGTAAAAGTATACCTTTAGATTTTTCTTGTGTTGTCTTTTTTATGTCTACGTCAAACCATATTCAGTCTATAAATCTAATTTAGCTCTCTATATCTTTCTCTTTATATTTCTCTTTCTCTTCTGTTCGTATTGGATGGTATTAAATGGTAGCCCTTTCAAATCTGCTACGTCCGGGGAGCCTTTACAAAGAGGAAAGCAGTGAAAACAATTTTATAGGGCGCTCGAAAAATAATTTAAATACTTGATTAAAATATTGCCACGTGGAGCTTCACGCATATGCTCGTAAACATTTTTATTACGTTCAAGCAAATAAGCACTTTATTTCCATAATATAAAAGTGGATTTCCTAGCGTCTTCTAAAAGTCTTCTCCTTGCATTGTTCTTACACGAACATTCTATATTTCTATCCTATCACTTCTCTAAGTAAACAATAGGTAACATTGAACCACAAAGACGTATGTAATATACAAATGTGTTAGTTACTACGCGGACAGGACGGACCAGCTGACGCAGACGGGCGTGACGTACGAGGTGGTGTCCAACATCCCCAAGGCCTCCGAGGAGCTGGAGGAGCGCGAGAGCCTCGCGCAGATCGCGGCTACTGGGGAGGAGGCCAGCGCCGCTGATGGCGAGACTTATATCGGTAAGGTTTTGGGCTATGAATAAATAGGATTATTTTGCTTTTTGGGTGTCGTTGTCTTAGACACAGAATCCAGTAATTCGGAGCGGAATAGGAAAAGTTGTAAAGAACTAATAGAATTTAGTTATTCAATCATCATGTCTCTGGCTAATCAGTAGTAGTCATAAGTGAATTAATTCTATTGCTTATTTAAAAACTTCTCCGCTTCATTTTGATGGAGTTATTACAATTACATCAAATATATTTAAATTCGAATGTAATTTTCTTTATTGCAAAAATAATCCATAGTTTGACAATTATCTTCGTAAAATTGTAGATGTTACCAAGCTTCAAACATGCTTTACATTTTATCTTCCAGAAAAATATACTCGCGGCGTGAGCGCAGTGGAAAGCATACTGACACTTGACCGACTGCGGCAGAGTGTCGCCGTCAAGGAGCTGGAGCAGGCGCGTGGACAGCCCATCACCATGCGCAAGACTGCTTCTGTGCCTAACTTCTCACAGGTAATGTACTGTAGTGACTGTAGTAAATATGATTGATGACGTACGATTTGTACTACGTACTTGGTATTTCAAACTAATGAATAATTCGCTATGGTATTTTACAAAGTCTGTTGATCGGGCTATTGGTCTACCATCAAGAACAAATACAGGATAGGATAGAAGCCTAATTTTAATTTTTCAGAATTCTTTAATTCTATTTTGTGAGAACCAATTGGTTATTTTGGAAAAGTTTTGCAAACTAACTAAGATCCGTCCGAAAGCACCAAAGTGCCTCCAGAAAGTGAAGTAACACACACTAGTCTTTTCTCAAAACCTGATCGGGCTGATATTTAAAAATGTCATAGCGAATATGAAATATCGAACATAATACGTAGTACAAGTCGTTTATATAAGTAAGAAACACACGGTTTTATATCCTAGACACACGTACATTCGACGCTAGATAAGCACGTAGGTACACGCCAGATAGATTATAAACTGCACAAGAATTCCGTATATAAAGAGATTCGTTATAGGTATAAGACAAGTAGGACCACAATTATTGACGAATTATTTAGTGTCTTACATTCCAACGACTCTCTATTATAATATAAATTATTAATTCCTCCAGCTTTAAAGCATTTTTTCTTAAAAAATATGGGATTTCTAACTGATAACTTTGGTCGATGGTATGTAAGACACTCAAAAACATTTTGATAACATTACGAATTTACAGGCGCGTTACCTCCTATCTGTAAGTTATTTTATACTATAGATGTTGTAAAGCTTTGGAGCAGATAATACACCCGTTTAATATACACAAGTAATATTAAATTGCTCAGTCGATGTCGCCATTAACACGAAGTACAGCAGTTATGACGTCACTATGTAAATATACATAACACATTAGGTATAGGCGATAGTGTATGGAATCGTTTGCTATTCGGGGGAGATGCGATAAAAGTGATGTTATTAAATTAAAGGTCTTGTTTTTGCTCGCTGAAGATCCTGATTATGTATTAAATGTATTTCCCAAATATAATACTTATCAATTTTGCGGTGTGGTGTTGATCTTCTGTGGGGCCAAAGCCTAGCGCCAAAGCCTACTGGGGATCTCGGGCTGTCGGATTGTTCGTAAGAATTAACGCGGCCCTGGTTTACAAAGGGCTTAGAAGGAACACGGTGGTATGCACACTGGGAGGGGTCATTTGATGATTTACCACCAAAAGAACGTTTAGTGCGGATCATTAAAGTAATTTTGAGATCAACCATTTGAACATAGCAAATGCAACAATAAGTGCAATATTAAAGCACTAAATCGATAAAATTAGCATCCAACATATAGATGTTGTAATTATTAAATTTAATAACACTACGCAACAAAAAAAAAACTTTTTTTTTTCTCCAAGGTGAAATATATAATTTCTTGTAGATTATTTGATATTGAATCGAAGTCCAGAACATAAAGTTGCTCTAGCACGTCAGGATTTGGAGATATACCTTTCTTATAGTGCTATAAACGCGATTTTTAACGATATTTGATGTAAATTTTGAAGGACAGCAAATTTTTCTGGAAATTTTTAACTGTGGCATCATATAATACTACTCTTGCCGACACCAACCCATTTAAATTCCTAACGCTACGAGTTTTCATTGACGTACTATACGTTTTCAGCTGCGGTAGTTCGATCTCCCCTATATTCTATTTGACCTATTAGTATGAAAAACTCCGATGTAGATATAAAATGCTATATCTTGGGAAAGAAAAGTCGTAAAAATATAAATTAAAATGGATTGAACGCGGGGAAAGTAGTACTATATGATGGTATAGGTAAAAAATACTATAATTTTTTTTTGTCCTCCAAAAATTAACGTTAAATATCGTTAAAAATCGCGTTTTTAGCACTATAAGCATGGTTTATCTCCAAATCCCGACGTGCTAGACCAATTTTATGTTCCGGACTTTTATTCAGTATCAAATTATCTACAAGAAATCATATATTTCACCTTGGATATTTTTTTGTTGTTGCCTAGTGTAATCAATACCATTCTCAGGATTTTCATCTCGACCTACAAAACCAAAAAAAAGCTTAAACACTTACATCGCTATATCCCGACTAGCACCCGATCGCCCTAGCAGTGTGTACGCTTGCTAACCTGTGTGTTGTCGCTACGCACCGGCCGCAGCTGTCGCAGGCGCTCGAGAACGCGGCCAAGAACGGGAACAACGTGAGTCAGCATGGCCGAACACACGCTCCTACACACTTTATGTTCTATGTGCTCCTGTTTTCACAAGCCAATTTAAACTTTATGCTGCACGGTATAAGGTTCTGAGTTGTCGATCTTGCCTCTCACTTTGTGTTGGCAAGAAGTAGTTTAAACTTTATGGTGTACGGTATTAAAGACAAATTGCACTAAAGTGAAATGATTTCTCCTATTTCGTAAAATAATAAAGAAAAGAACTTTAAATGATGATAAAAGAACACTATGTTAAAACAGGAATAGAAAACTTCTCATAGATTTACATAGTTATTCACCATTTATTTTTTGTACGACTTTAATTCGCTGCAAATTTTATTTCTAGCTGGTCACATCTTTTTCACGTAGTTAGTTCACGTATTTATTAGTCTCTCATAGCATCTATGATATTATTTTTTTATGTACAAATGATTGATGTCTCTGTGTTTTAATTTCTATAAGTTTAATTTATTTCATATCGTGATTAGTAATATGTTTTTAATATTATGTCATGTAACCAATTAAGGCAACGAAATGTTTGAAGCTTTCACCATTTGTAAGCTTAATGTGACGCTATAAGTCCGATAAATGTTATTGTCTTTTATGTAAGTCCGAGTTGCTCTAAAATATCTTCCTTACCACCAATTAATTTACTAAGAGTTCGAGAAATAATACTTTGTAATTTGTACAGCTGATGCGCTTGGACTCGTCGTTCGAGTCTCTGGCCGGGCTGGCGTCAGGCCGCGCGGGCAGCATGGCCGACTTAGCTGACGAGACGCCGCGTCGCTCCGTGCACCGACACTCATACGCAGCCCCTTCGCACAACGACCCCGAAATACCAACACCCACCAAACCATTCGGACTCGGTAAGAAAAATATACTTCTAAAACTCCTGAAATATTAATCCGTGTTGTGAACTAAAATAACCTTTTTTTACAGTACAAGACACACTCCTATTTCCGATACATTCATTCTTTACCACTCATAACATTGTCATGCCTACAGTTTTTAATCAAAAAAAGTTATTTGCAGTATCTGCACATGTGCATACGAATAGCGCATTAACTACGTCATAGGCTTACATCAAGTTTTAAACCGTATTTTAGCCAAACAATATATTTTATTAGTGCATTTCAGTAGAATAGGTAACATAAATTTTGATTTAGTATGTACAGATATCGATGCACGATAGACTATCTAGAATAGTTTGAAGTTGATAGTTACATTATATCGGAAAGATATCAAAAGAATTATCAGGCGATTCATGTTCACTAAATAGTCACAACAGTACTAAAACATCCACTGTTCATGATCTCACTATAACATTATTTTATTTTCCAATTGCTTTGTGGCGACGCTATGGCTCAAACAACTTCCCCTTCTATCTATACCCCCACTTCTTTCACTGCCATGTTCTTCGATGTGACTTGTTTAAGTTTACTAAAATATTTCTTCTATAATCCATCTTTTTCTTTGAGATATTTTTGAATGCGAATGGAGTCGAATACCCCAAGTATGTGTTAACTGAATATATGAATGCTTTTCTATATCTTTTTTGTTTATTTTTTAATATCAAGTCAAAATTTGCACGTTTTATTGGACTCCATTACAATAGATCTTAAAGAACAAGGTTGAATAGGACCACAAAATGATTCCTAAACTCTGAAACTAACGTTATATTTTCTGTATCTTAATCCCCCGCTACCTTCAGGCTCGTTCCTATCAGGTAAACAGAGAAAACAATATGGTATTAAATCGGAATGGCAACTGTATTGCGAAATTATTAGACGAATGCAACCGAACGATTAAAAACTAAATAGATGTGTTGTGATCATTGTTACTCATAAGAAATTTCTGTTCTGTATGTTACCCATTGATTGGCTGTAAAATATCATGTGAAACTATTGGCATATCGAAATCCAGTGAGAACGAATACGATGCTGAGTTCATTTTGATGAAATTAGACCCTGTATTGGCTTTAGAGGAAAGCAAGCTTCGAGCATCAAGCTTCTGTCGTTGTGTTGACTGTCTGATTGTTTGCGTGTCTCTTTCATTTGCATGTACCAGCATGACCTGTGAATTTTCCTCTCCTTCCCATTTCCCCTACGTTGATCTTTGCTGTGGATTCGAACAACGAACGACGCTTTCAGTTTAGACAACGAATATTGCTTATAAGTGTTAGGGTTCTATGAAATCAGCCAAATATTGACTATACATTTGATGAATTGTGCGATGCGTAAAAACTTAAAAGACAGTCCTTCTTTACATTAGTAGTTATACAGTAGTGATAGACCAATGGAATTGAATGTAGGTTTGTGTGTGTGTTAGGTGAACCTGTGCATGTATTGTAGACAGATATTTGAAGAAGTACCTCGTGGATAGATATTGTAATAAGCATGTGCTAGATGATAAACAGTATAGTAGGTTTGATATTTCGTATACTATAATTTAGAAATATTGTGGTGTAACTAAATGTTTTCTCTTTCAAGTTGTGTACAGAATAGCAACATGTCTGTGATAATGTTAACTGAATAATTTATGATAACTTAATAATAGAACATAGTAATTTAGTATTCAAATAAGCTTTTTCAGCTATACTTTTAAGATCTGAGTACCAAATTGTAATACAAAATGTCCCTTTCGCGTCACAAGTGTTCACTATAAAAACCATATTTTTAGTCCCTTTACTTCTACTTTAAGATTAATAATGTATTTTATAGCTTAAATATACCACAATGTTATTCCGTAAGGGTTCCTAAATGTGTTGTGTTAAAGGTAATGTATTGACGAAGATTGATATTTTCATTGCAGCCCGGCCAACGTTCCTAAACTTGAATTTGAACCTGAACTCACTGCGACTACAGACGCCCAACAAGTGTACGTCCTATTCAGTCGTAGAATCACTAGTTTCGCTTGTTTTTTGACGGTTTTCTTTAAATGTTTGTAATTTTGTATTATTTGTACAACGCTCATTGTATTATCTTTTCAGTGTATTGTTGACGAAACATGATTCTTCATAGCATGTTCGATTGTATGGATTAATATCATTAACTATCATTAGAAGTGCATAATTATGATATTTATTCCATTATTATTTTTTGATATTATAGCGTGACTATTGCGCATATTTAGAGTAAAATTTTCTGTGCGTTCAGTGGGTATATGGCACAGTTTGAGTGGCCTACATCTTTAAACTTGTGCCTTCTGCGGCTATAAAAGTTGGATGGTTCACGGAATATTTATTTCATAACGTTATATCATTAATCCTGTTTGACAGATTAAGACCCGAAGCACCTAATTGTCTTGAAATTGACTGGTTTTGATGATCCGACGACATTCATTTATCAAGTTTGTCTTCTAACTCACCCTATTGAAACTAAGAATAACTTATTGCATAAATAATGCATCCTACACTGAAAAGAATCTATAGGCTATCGTAAATTGTAAAACATTAGTTTTATTTTTATTTGCTACATCTTATAGAGAGCTAGTTAGTTCGTATAGTGACAACATTGGCATGACTCAATCATTGTACAATCTCAAGCATGGAAGCGTTCATTTAAACGATGTTATTTGTTAAGTTTAGCTCATTCATGGTTTGTTAATCATTTGATTAGTTGAACTACTACTTTCTATCGATAAGGTAGGAACAACACTATTTGGTTTAATGCTAAGGGGACCGCACTGTTATTGATTGTTTGACTTTAAACGCAAGCTGTATAAGTTTATTACACTTCGATACTTTTCTTGTTGCAGCCTAATTTTGGCTATTTATTTCTGTCTAGTAACTAATTTATTTCTTGAAATAAAACTTATTCTATGGAACAATTTAATGAATCTTAACAATCACATTTCTACACTTTAAGCTCTAAAGTATTTTTACGTCACCATCACTTTTGTTCCAAGTATTTTTCTAACCGAAACACAAGTTTTACTATGAAAAAGTTCAACCTAATTGCGTTTTAGGCAGGTATCTTTGAGTATTAGGATAGAAAGATGAATGGGACTTAATGTTACAGCGTCTCCAGCGAGTGGCAAGCTAGGACTGCGCATGACTACGCTGCACGAGGAGCCGGGACGGCGCAATGATGACGACTCGCACTCAGAGCCTGAGTCCGCGCCTGCTGACGAACTCGCTACGCCGCACACACACGTGAGTCCACCCAGCTGTTGTTAGCTTTATTGGGGAAAAAGTATAGCTTCTGAAAGTCACAAATAACTAGGAAATGCAATCTTGTTCTCGCAAGATATCGGCCTTTCTTAGTGAGTTTAATCTTGGGGAAAAAAAGGACGAGATCTCGAGAGTTTAAAGAGTAAAGAGATCTTGAAATTGACGAGATCTCGCAGTATTTTTATTTATAATCTCGCGGGATCTCGCTGAAGCCCCAATCTCGCGAGATTTGCACTCCCATTTTGTAGGAAGTGCATACTCTCTACGTAGCTTTCTGTTGTTAAAAGTCAGCATCGGTTGAGTACCTAGATCCTGAGATTATCCCCTCCTTTACGGCCTTACCTACTTTAATTATANATTTATGATAACTTAATAATAGAACATAGTAATTTAGTATTCAAATAAGCTTTTTCAGCTATACTTTTAAGATCTGAGTACCAAATTGTAATACAAAATGTCCCTTTCGCGTCACAAGTGTTCACTATAAAAACCATATTTTTAGTCCCTTTACTTCTACTTTAAGATTAATAATGTATTTTATAGCTTAAATATACCACAATGTTATTCCGTAAGGGTTCCTAAATGTGTTGTGTTAAAGGTAATGTATTGACGAAGATTGATATTTTCATTGCAGCCCGGCCAACGTTCCTAAACTTGAATTTGAACCTGAACTCACTGCGACTACAGACGCCCAACAAGTGTACGTCCTATTCAGTCGTAGAATCACTAGTTTCGCTTGTTTTTTGACGGTTTTCTTTAAATGTTTGTAATTTTGTATTATTTGTACAACGCTCATTGTATTATCTTTTCAGTGTATTGTTGACGAAACATGATTCTTCATAGCATGTTCGATTGTATGGATTAATATCATTAACTATCATTAGAAGTGCATAATTATGATATTTATTCCATTATTATTTTTTGATATTATAGCGTGACTATTGCGCATATTTAGAGTAAAATTTTCTGTGCGTTCAGTGGGTATATGGCACAGTTTGAGTGGCCTACATCTTTAAACTTGTGCCTTCTGCGGCTATAAAAGTTGGATGGTTCACGGAATATTTATTTCATAACGTTATATCATTAATCCTGTTTGACAGATTAAGACCCGAAGCACCTAATTGTCTTGAAATTGACTGGTTTTGATGATCCGACGACATTCATTTATCAAGTTTGTCTTCTAACTCACCCTATTGAAACTAAGAATAACTTATTGCATAAATAATGCATCCTACACTGAAAAGAATCTATAGGCTATCGTAAATTGTAAAACATTAGTTTTATTTTTATTTGCTACATCTTATAGAGAGCTAGTTAGTTCGTATAGTGACAACATTGGCATGACTCAATCATTGTACAATCTCAAGCATGGAAGCGTTCATTTAAACGATGTTATTTGTTAAGTTTAGCTCATTCATGGTTTGTTAATCATTTGATTAGTTGAACTACTACTTTCTATCGATAAGGTAGGAACAACACTATTTGGTTTAATGCTAAGGGGACCGCACTGTTATTGATTGTTTGACTTTAAACGCAAGCTGTATAAGTTTATTACACTTCGATACTTTTCTTGTTGCAGCCTAATTTTGGCTATTTATTTCTGTCTAGTAACTAATTTATTTCTTGAAATAAAACTTATTCTATGGAACAATTTAATGAATCTTAACAATCACATTTCTACACTTTAAGCTCTAAAGTATTTTTACGTCACCATCACTTTTGTTCCAAGTATTTTTCTAACCGAAACACAAGTTTTACTATGAAAAAGTTCAACCTAATTGCGTTTTAGGCAGGTATCTTTGAGTATTAGGATAGAAAGATGAATGGGACTTAATGTTACAGCGTCTCCAGCGAGTGGCAAGCTAGGACTGCGCATGACTACGCTGCACGAGGAGCCGGGACGGCGCAATGATGACGACTCGCACTCAGAGCCTGAGTCCGCGCCTGCTGACGAACTCGCTACGCCGCACACACACGTGAGTCCACCCAGCTGTTGTTAGCTTTATTGGGGAAAAAGTATAGCTTCTGAAAGTCACAAATAACTAGGAAATGCAATCTTGTTCTCGCAAGATATCGGCCTTTCTTAGTGAGTTTAATCTTGGGGAAAAAAAGGACGAGATCTCGAGAGTTTAAAGAGTAAAGAGATCTTGAAATTGACGAGATCTCGCAGTATTTTTATTTATAATCTCGCGGGATCTCGCTGAAGCCCCAATCTCGCGAGATTTGCACTCCCATTTTGTAGGAAGTGCATACTCTCTACGTAGCTTTCTGTTGTTAAAAGTCAGCATCGGTTGAGTACCTAGATCCTGAGATTATCCCCTCCTTTACGGCCTTACCTACTTTAATTATATAAAATACTAGCTTCTGCCCGCGACTTCGTACGCGGATCCTGTTTTTTTTTTATATAATCATATTTTGTCATCGTTTAAACCTTCCCTCGATCTGTACAAACATTTTAAGACCAAAATAAGCCCGATCGGTCCAGCCGTTCTTGAGTTATGCGCTTACCAACACATTTAGCGATTCATTTTTATATATAAGATTTGTATAACAACTTACAAAATAAATATAATTTAGGTAGTCCTCGTCCGTGGGTGTTTCCCGAGAAACTTTGGACCTTCCATTACTAAAATACAATACTATCACTTTTTAACTGTACCTCTTTCCCACTAGCAGCGCACACGCAGCCGCGCCACGTCCCGCGGCTTCCTGCCGACATCGAAGACGTTGGACTCGCTGCACGAACTGGCGTGCGAGCGCGTGCCTAACAAGAACTCACCTTCAATATCGTCCAGCGGTTATGGTAAGTTACCCATAGTAGACGAATGAAGAGAAAATTAAAAATGATTTTATCATTAAATTAATGTTTAAAAGCGATTATTTTGTGAAGTTTTTTTATAAACTGTTCAGTATTTGACTTTCAAAATTGAGATCAAAATTGTGTCAAATTGTGCTTTTTTGGTAAGTATAAATAGTGAGCTCTGTATAAACTGAATCTTTGCACATTATTCCAGGCTCACAAGCAGTTTCATCAACAAACCTCACGAACGACGACACCCTCTCAATCCGAAGCATGTCGGTTGACGAGACGCCAGACTTCGACAAAACAATGGACTACACACACATCACACACATTACTCGAACTAAAACCTCCATGGCGGGACTAAGGAACGAAATCACGGAGTTACGAAACGATATCAACGACTTGAAGAACGATATTGTCGAATCGAAACATGAGTTAGACGATTCGATGTTTGAGAAAGCGAAAACTCCAGTACTAACACCCGGTTCAAGAAACCGGATTAATCCGTTCTTGAGGGACTGTGAGGACGCGATTAAAGAGGAAGAGTCGAAGGGACAGCTTGTGGATCCTTTAGGAGCTATTCCAGTTGAGAGTGCCGTGTTGCCTAGCAACAAGAGCGTTGAGAGTGCACAGTTAAATGGGGAGGCGAGGCACGAACAAACTAATAATGTGTCGCATGATGCTTCTCATGATACGTCGTTTGGTAAGTAATACACAAACATTTAGTTTTTTTCAATGGTTTTTGACAATGTAGTGTTTAATGAAATGGATTTGTCCCCTTTTGAACTAATTAATTTCCCCTAAAGTCTAAAATATTCGTAATGATTTCTCAGTATTGCCACCATGATGATTTTGTAATACAGTGGTACCATATCTCAACTACAGAACTAAAATGTGTCGTCCATCTGTTTATCTAGGTGAAGCCGAAGTAGAGTCGGTGAGCTCAGAACAATCAAGTCACGACACGGAGCGCAGTCGCGAGGCGTCGTCAGTGGGCGAGAGCGACTCAGCCTCCACCGGACCCGACCAGCCTGTTGTTAAGACGCAGTTGCCTGCTGGCAAGGTAAGGGGACATTGTTATTTAGTTTTATTGAAAAATGCTGTTAAAGTTTTTGCAAGAAGCCTATTTGATCATGGTTAAATGTGTGATGTTTAAAATACCTCGACTTTACCTCGTGAGATTTGAATGGGAATATGAGCCATTTAGCTCGAAAAATCTATACATATGATACTGACGAGTGATTTGAAGTTGAGCGAGTAGAGCTTCAGAGATACCTTTGTCCAACAGTAGACGTTTTTAGGCAATGACAATAACGAATCCCTCACTTCCTGTTATTTCTCTGTTACCTTTGTTAACTTATGTATCGCTGTGCCCAGGTGGTACGACGTCGTGCTGGTGGCAGTGCGCGGACAGGCTCCCGACAGACTACAACGCGGCCTCGCTCGGCACACGAACCCGCGCTACACCACACGCCTGCCTCGTCCACTGAACGTATCGTAGATGGTAAACAAGCAATCCTTTTTAAACTAAGTGTAGTGAATAGTACTTATTTAAGTAGAGTTTAAGTATGGATAGGTGTGTGAAACAGGTAATAATAGAGTAGGTAGTTATGTTAGTGTTGTTAGTTTTGTAATAGATAGGTATTTTGTACGAGATGTGTTAAGTCTTGTCGGTGGATTAATAAAATTAGAAGTATGACTTTTTTTTGACAGGAAATCTCTACAATACATAGGTCACAGAGAAGTATCTGGAGGCACGGTAGTGCCCCCGCCAAGACGTTAATTTTATGAATATTTTTCCATTACTGACAAATTGGCCTTAAATCTGTGTTAATCAATTAATCAATCGTCTATTATTTCAGCGGCGAAGAATATTTTTTTTACATACTTATATTTTAAATACGTATTTTTTTACTAAAATGACATCGCCAAACTAGACGAGTGTGCGGAGTCGGCGCTGCAGCCGTGGATGTCGCTGGGCGAGAGCGTGGCGCTGCGCCTCAGCAGCAGCACGGGCGTCATCGCCTACACCGGACCCACGCACTTCGCCAGCGGCACGTGGATCGGCGTCGAACTCGATGCGCCCACCGGTGAGTTAGGGATACTTCTCGACAAACTTAATGGCGGCTCGCAATTTACTTCTGAGTAATGGTGCGTGCTTGTGCCTTTCGTGCATCTTCACTGCCCGCCGATATCTAAAATGGATTCTGTAATGAGATTTGTGAATTGTTCCGAGCCACGATTAAATTTGGTACGAAATATAGCTGCATTTTTACTCGCAACACATACCTTTAGGGATGAGGGATTGAGTATCTTTAATTTGATTGCCACATAATTCTCTTAAAAACACAATGTCATGTCATGCAATACGTTACCAACGACGCGATGATATGATTTACAACGACGTGTATAACATTATAATACTGATATTCTATATTCCAGGCAAGAACGACGGTTCAGTAGGCGGCACGCGGTACTTCGAGTGCCGCGCGCGCCACGGCATCTTCGTGCGGCCCGACAAGCTCGTGCACGACCGCCGCGGACGCTCCGCGCGCGCCTTCCGCGACACCGAGCTCAAGCGCGCACAGAGCAAGGGTGCGTATTAGATAAATATTTTTTTTTACGGTTACACAGTGATCTGAAGGCCATATTTTCTATAATATTGATAATTTCTCAGGGTCCCTAACATAGAATCATCAACTTTTTTTCGGGGGGGTCGGCCTTCAGTCTAACGGGATGCAGGTCGGGATCATTGTTTTACATGGAGCGACNAGTTTTTTTATAAACTGTTCAGTATTTGACTTTCAAAATTGAGATCAAAATTGTGTCAAATTGTGCTTTTTTGGTAAGTATAAATAGTGAGCTCTGTATAAACTGAATCTTTGCACATTATTCCAGGCTCACAAGCAGTTTCATCAACAAACCTCACGAACGACGACACCCTCTCAATCCGAAGCATGTCGGTTGACGAGACGCCAGACTTCGACAAAACAATGGACTACACACACATCACACACATTACTCGAACTAAAACCTCCATGGCGGGACTAAGGAACGAAATCACGGAGTTACGAAACGATATCAACGACTTGAAGAACGATATTGTCGAATCGAAACATGAGTTAGACGATTCGATGTTTGAGAAAGCGAAAACTCCAGTACTAACACCCGGTTCAAGAAACCGGATTAATCCGTTCTTGAGGGACTGTGAGGACGCGATTAAAGAGGAAGAGTCGAAGGGACAGCTTGTGGATCCTTTAGGAGCTATTCCAGTTGAGAGTGCCGTGTTGCCTAGCAACAAGAGCGTTGAGAGTGCACAGTTAAATGGGGAGGCGAGGCACGAACAAACTAATAATGTGTCGCATGATGCTTCTCATGATACGTCGTTTGGTAAGTAATACACAAACATTTAGTTTTTTTCAATGGTTTTTGACAATGTAGTGTTTAATGAAATGGATTTGTCCCCTTTTGAACTAATTAATTTCCCCTAAAGTCTAAAATATTCGTAATGATTTCTCAGTATTGCCACCATGATGATTTTGTAATACAGTGGTACCATATCTCAACTACAGAACTAAAATGTGTCGTCCATCTGTTTATCTAGGTGAAGCCGAAGTAGAGTCGGTGAGCTCAGAACAATCAAGTCACGACACGGAGCGCAGTCGCGAGGCGTCGTCAGTGGGCGAGAGCGACTCAGCCTCCACCGGACCCGACCAGCCTGTTGTTAAGACGCAGTTGCCTGCTGGCAAGGTAAGGGGACATTGTTATTTAGTTTTATTGAAAAATGCTGTTAAAGTTTTTGCAAGAAGCCTATTTGATCATGGTTAAATGTGTGATGTTTAAAATACCTCGACTTTACCTCGTGAGATTTGAATGGGAATATGAGCCATTTAGCTCGAAAAATCTATACATATGATACTGACGAGTGATTTGAAGTTGAGCGAGTAGAGCTTCAGAGATACCTTTGTCCAACAGTAGACGTTTTTAGGCAATGACAATAACGAATCCCTCACTTCCTGTTATTTCTCTGTTACCTTTGTTAACTTATGTATCGCTGTGCCCAGGTGGTACGACGTCGTGCTGGTGGCAGTGCGCGGACAGGCTCCCGACAGACTACAACGCGGCCTCGCTCGGCACACGAACCCGCGCTACACCACACGCCTGCCTCGTCCACTGAACGTATCGTAGATGGTAAACAAGCAATCCTTTTTAAACTAAGTGTAGTGAATAGTACTTATTTAAGTAGAGTTTAAGTATGGATAGGTGTGTGAAACAGGTAATAATAGAGTAGGTAGTTATGTTAGTGTTGTTAGTTTTGTAATAGATAGGTATTTTGTACGAGATGTGTTAAGTCTTGTCGGTGGATTAATAAAATTAGAAGTATGACTTTTTTTTGACAGGAAATCTCTACAATACATAGGTCACAGAGAAGTATCTGGAGGCACGGTAGTGCCCCCGCCAAGACGTTAATTTTATGAATATTTTTCCATTACTGACAAATTGGCCTTAAATCTGTGTTAATCAATTAATCAATCGTCTATTATTTCAGCGGCGAAGAATATTTTTTTTACATACTTATATTTTAAATACGTATTTTTTTACTAAAATGACATCGCCAAACTAGACGAGTGTGCGGAGTCGGCGCTGCAGCCGTGGATGTCGCTGGGCGAGAGCGTGGCGCTGCGCCTCAGCAGCAGCACGGGCGTCATCGCCTACACCGGACCCACGCACTTCGCCAGCGGCACGTGGATCGGCGTCGAACTCGATGCGCCCACCGGTGAGTTAGGGATACTTCTCGACAAACTTAATGGCGGCTCGCAATTTACTTCTGAGTAATGGTGCGTGCTTGTGCCTTTCGTGCATCTTCACTGCCCGCCGATATCTAAAATGGATTCTGTAATGAGATTTGTGAATTGTTCCGAGCCACGATTAAATTTGGTACGAAATATAGCTGCATTTTTACTCGCAACACATACCTTTAGGGATGAGGGATTGAGTATCTTTAATTTGATTGCCACATAATTCTCTTAAAAACACAATGTCATGTCATGCAATACGTTACCAACGACGCGATGATATGATTTACAACGACGTGTATAACATTATAATACTGATATTCTATATTCCAGGCAAGAACGACGGTTCAGTAGGCGGCACGCGGTACTTCGAGTGCCGCGCGCGCCACGGCATCTTCGTGCGGCCCGACAAGCTCGTGCACGACCGCCGCGGACGCTCCGCGCGCGCCTTCCGCGACACCGAGCTCAAGCGCGCACAGAGCAAGGGTGCGTATTAGATAAATATTTTTTTTTACGGTTACACAGTGATCTGAAGGCCATATTTTCTATAATATTGATAATTTCTCAGGGTCCCTAACATAGAATCATCAACTTTTTTTCGGGGGGGTCGGCCTTCAGTCTAACGGGATGCAGGTCGGGATCATTGTTTTACATGGAGCGACTGCCTATCTGACCACCACAACCCATTTACGCGAGTAACCTGATACCCCTTGGTAAGACTGGTTGTCAGACTTTCTAACTTGTGACCACCCGTAACGACTGCCAAATATATTAAAATGCCTTCCGAAACACGGACCCACCGCGCCAACGATGTTCATGTTCAACTTTATAATCGATCGATCCTAGCATAGAAGTGGTATATTTATTACTTCAGATTCTATAGGTAAGTCGTATTGTTCCAGGAGAAGGCCTACACAACTTGCACAGATCGCGGAGTCGCGGCGACAGCATAAACGCCGTCGGCACCAAAACTAGGAATAGCAAATAGACCTGCCGCACGGCGTACATCGACCCACAGCCGACAGCCCTCACCCGCCAGTGTATCGGACCGAATTTATATTTACGTCCCACACTTGTAACATAGAAACCGCATTTTTTTGTTGCAGTCATGTAACTCGTATGGTGCTTATATGTATTGTAGATGTTTATTTACTACCCTCGAAGCAATATTGTTCGCCTTCGTTTTTGTTGTTGGGCACTGAGTAGGGGAAACTATGATCTCAGTTCTGTTGACTATGTCAATAAAACTTGTAGATGACGCGATGTTTCCGGGATATGCAACTTTCGATGTCCTAAAGGACGAAGTCATCGGGATAGAGACAGCCCTTAATGTTTTGTTGTACAGGTCGTTTCAGAAGTGATATGTGTCAGCATTTTTTAACTTTACACGTCAGTGGAGATATTTATAAACGAAATGACTATTTTTACCACTTTTAAGAAAAGATATTCACCTAAGGAATTAATCGAAATAAGAATAAAACTAATGACGTGTAATATTTTTGAAAGATTGTAGAACACACATCACTTTTGGACCGGTCTGTACAAGTCGTTTTGTTTTATTGTATTATGAATTAAATGAAATTATTTTCAAATATTTGTAAATATAAATATGGAATTATAATGTGATTTAATTTTATATTATTTTTTGAAAAAGTCCTGTAAATATGTGTATTTGCGTGTGTATTATTATTTGTAACGATCATCGGTGATTGAATATCGTTTATTAAGTTATTTGTATAAATTCTTTCTAATGTATAGTTTGTGGTGATAGATGTTACGGTAATGTATACTTATTTATATGTAGCTCATCGACCACTGTCTGCTTACTGTCGCGTGTACAGGGTTGTACTCTGCACACGGAATATAACTTCTATGATTCTGACGTTTTACTGTTTCTCTTCACTGTTGCATTTTATATGACATTTTTAATGTTAGGGTGAAGCATCCGATTAATGTGCGCATTAGTGAGGTGACTTAATTTTATTGAATGAATAAACTAATTTCAACTTGTTACAAATATTCGTTTGATAGCTATTTTTGTTATTAAATAAATAGCGGGGATAGTTGTATGCTTCTCTCTAACACTTATAATATTCTTAACCTATACTTCTTACTGCTCACGTGCATTTTGTGTTCGACACACGATTGCCAGTTTTTAATTGTGATAGTATCTTGCCACCTAACTATAAAGAAAATCATATATTTTTATTTCGACGCCTGCTTTTGCCCCTTTTTATTTAAAGGTGTATCTCAAGTAGTTTATGAAATCGTCCAATATTACATCTTCGTCCTTGTAAAAGACTTTGTACTTAGTACACAAACAGCCACTGACGGATCACTCAAGTCCAGACATTGACGCTCCGATGTGCGGCGCAAGCGGTCAGCGAATGACATGAAATCAATACTGCCATTTAATGCTTGTTATTCGATAAAAGTACTAGTGATCATTTCTATTCTAATATTAAATTTTTAAATATCGAATAAGTACCGATCGTCATTTTTGTGGCGACGAGGTCTCTTGCCAAGTAGACGCTGTCAACTCTGACAAATGTGACGTCATAGGTTCACTCATCTCTTGCGCCGCTCACACATTATATCGATTAGGTTGTGTATATTCGAAATTTTATGTAAATGTAGTCGTGAATCGGCATTCTGTAAATTAAAATGTCACTACGAAAAAATGTCCTCAATTTATTATCTCCATCCACCTTCGAACAATAAATCGGTGAGATATCTAACTGTAATTAGTGAAACAAAAAAATCTTAATCGATGTTCTCTCCATTATAGTAATATGAAGAGTTATAGTTAAATTTTTGAATAAAGCCTAATTTGGATAAATTATCAAGATATATTGTAGCGGCATAGTGCGCGTGTAATCGTATTAGGTAATGTCCACATTGTTCGCTCCGTGGTAATACGGGGCAATAGTCTTAGATCACCTAATGTATATTCCATCCTTTTAGTAAAGTAATCGTTCGTAAGTACACTAAATGAGTACACAAAATAGAGTAACACGCCTGGTTATCTAATAGTGTTTGTAAGTCCCACTTTCAGCGTTCATTCATAGTTCGCCACTTGCCTCCATTCCTAGAGGTATTCTGTGACGTTACATCGTAGAGCACTCTAGTTCGCGTAACATCTGTGCGATCTGTACCACCTGACGTCGAGTTGCAATATGTGACGTTAACGAATGCCTCTGTAAACATTATGTATATTTACATTTAAATTGTAAGTTATTAATATAAAAAACGTTATTCAAAAATATTAAACCAGCTATTTCAAAAGTATGCACTCGAGAATTTAATGCCAACTTTTAGTGGGACCGTGATTCCATAGCGAGCAATCCGTGACGTAATATTCTTCGCCATCATCACTTCGAGCTCGTTTCTGTTGTTGTGACGTCACGGGACGGCCTCGCAGTGGGACAGCGGTCCAAATAACTTGTAAGCATTGACTGACATCATATTTGTCACACATTCATAGAGTTATCACGATCTACATTTATCGAATGCTTATTAGACTGTCGTACTTAAACATTCCATTTTTTCTATACATTTATCGTTCTAGCAGACGTTCAGTAGTATTTATCAGTGATTAGTTAGATTTTTAACTACAGAATGCGACTTATATGGCGTTTATTTTGCATTTTACGATTTTTAACTTTGAATGTAAAGTATATTTACCATTATAATAAATAAATCTGGCCCTAACTAGGACAGCTCAATGTGTAGTCGACGTTAAAAAATCTAAAATGAAATATACGTATTTTGAAATATAGTAGGATGTGTCTTTGAAACTCTTGATGTGCTTATGTCCAGTAGTTTGGTAGCAGACGGGCGGTGGACTAGCGGTCAAGCGGACAGCGACGCGTCGGTACGTCAGGCGTCACGGTATCGGGTGCGCACTACGGCTCCTAGGTTTAGCCAAATAGTGACCTTAAAAGCAGCGTCTCCTAGGTCCTAATTTAATTTTTAGAAACTAAGCTGACCATGTGCTGTGCTTTTGTTTTAAACAAATAGTTTTTAGGTAATTAAATAATTTGTTGTTTAATAATATTTCATTTTAGAAAATTGTGTGTATTATTCGCAGTCAATTCAAGATATCACACGCTTTTACGAATGTGAATGTAATATTATTATTTTATGAAATTGTGACTTGCATGGATTTTATTTTAGCGTAGATACAGTTAAGTAAATTAATTTGCCAGAAATTGGAAAATGTAAAATAAATAAATGACAAAGTAATGTATGTATTTCTAATTCTTTTTGTGATAAATAGGCAGCTACTTTGTAGCATAGATGGTTGCATCTTCATTACTATACACATAAAGCATAATAAAGAGATTTTAATATTTAAATACAAAAATAGTTCACTTCTAGTGGAAATATTTTTGCCAAGTAGCAAGTTCGAGTCAACCATCGCTGTCATTATCAATAAATGTATTATAAAATATTATTTTTGTATTTTATTCCTGTAGTTTTAGATCCTTGCTCTACTCCTTTTAGTTTAGTAGGTGTGATTTTCTTTTATAGAATTTTACATAAAGACAGTATCTTAGTTAAAGTTGGATAGTTGAATAGCAAAATAGTAATTAAGGGTCGATTTATACTAGCGCAGAGTCGAAGCGCATCGAAGCGTCAAATTTTTTGCAACTAAAGCGAAGCCGCACGAATGCGCGCGTATTCGCACGAATGCGCGAAGTTTTCGTCCGAGTCCATTGTGATTAACACCGACGCAGGCCAATTTCCGACTGATGACGCGTTGGTTCGCTATTGGGCGCGAGGATACACGAGAATGCGCGCGCACCAATCAGCGTTAATCGCGCGCAGACGCGCGAATTCCGACGAATGCGCGCGTCTTTTTAAATTCTCCGAAGTAATGTGTGCATTACGCTGTGGAGTTAAGGTTGAATTTATTATGTTCAGTTTTGGATAGACGCTTCGATGCGCTTCGATTCTGCGCTAGTATAAATCGACCCTAAAGACTCCTAGATTAGCTTTATCAGTTAAATACTTCTATAATAATGATTATTATTGATTGTATCGAAAAGAAGTCGAGCGGTATGTCTAAAGGGCTAAATCGGGTGAAAATCAAAACCTTTTACTACAAGATAAAATATTAAGACACTTATTCATAGAGACGAATTTCGATCCTTGGTCATTTCGTGCGTTACGTCAGTTGCGTGTTGGATGCCTAGAGCTCAATCAATAAATAAGTCTAATTTAGGATTATTTTATTTTCTGAATGCTGAAGTGTTGAGCGTTATTGGTTTGTATTATTAACTAAGCTGAAAACTGTTCTCATAGAAATCATAAAAGTGAAGCCTCAGATAAGCTGACTGTTAACACTAGTGGAGTTACTGGGGGTTTTTACCTCGGATCTCTAGGCAACTGAATCAATCTACATAAAACCAACGGGATCTTGTTCTTTATACTCTAAAACGTATTTTCTACCAAAAATTATATTGTGCAATTTTTTTTTCTAAGGTAAATGTACCAGTAGTTGATATTATAGTAAAAAAAAACATATTTTCTATAATAACATTGTTTTTTATTTCAGTTAGAATTTTCAAAGTAAGTAACAAATATTAATCAGCCTTTCTTTTCTTAATTTCAATGTAAGAGACATTGAAATTGGGTAAAGAAAATAAGTTTTGTTTATTTAAATATAATGTCCCGTCATGATCCAGCATTGTGCATTATTCATACGCTTAACATTAGCTTTAGTACCAAAAAATAATGAAAGTCCTAAACTCCTTGCACACCTTTGCTACACTCTGACCATATTTTGAAAGAAAATTTATAACTGTGGCGGAGCGCAGAGGAATTTATCAAAAATCAGAAGACATGCTGTTACCCGCGGTTCCACCCGCATCCCGAGGGAACTACTTCCGCACTCGGATAAAAAGTAGCCTATGTTCATTCTCAGGGTCATATCTAGGTCCATACCAAATTTCATCTCAATCGGTTCAGCCGTTTTCCCGTGAAAGCGTAATACGAACGGAGACTACGGCTTCGACGGACGCGTTCGGGGTA
>NWSH02000517.1:3641660-3687635 GCA_002382865.2 Heliothis virescens
ATTGAATTATGATTAACAAAAAAATATGAAAAATTTATATTGAATATTTTTTATTTTAGTTTTACGTTAAATTTTACTTAAATAGAGAAAGATGAACATCTTTCCAACATTTCATTCAATTTGAGGAGTCCAAGAGACCTTGAGCAGTTAGCCGGACGGGAAGGGAGAAACGGCAGCTGCAACGTACTACGATTATTTTCGGGCTAGGTACTAGCGTTAACGGCATTAGCACCTACTGATCGTGAAATATATTTCCTAATACCATCCCGGGGCACAGTTAAATCCATATTAAGTATCGGCAATACACTTTGTTAAGCCACATCTTCTCAAATATTAAGACATGGTGAGTAGAGAGTGTTAAGAACAAAATGTGGGGCTTAAAAAACCTTTTAATTGGTATATCCCTCATTGCTAGAGGGGAGATATCATTCCTTAAATCACATAAAGTATCGACACTACGCCGTAGTTAAGCTACACCTTCTAAAATACTAAGAATTGATAAGGGGTATGTTAAGACGAAATGTAGCGCTAACATAGGCCTAACGATTAATATATGGCCCATTAATAGAGGGGGCATATTATTCCTTACAAACACTTTCAAAGTATCATCAATTACCTTTATTTAAGCTATATCTGCTAAAATACTAAGAATTAGTGAGTGGTACGTTTAAGACGAGATGCAGACTTAAAAATACCTTTTGATTGGTATATGATTCATTACTAGGGATAGAAGATATTGTTCCTTAAATCCCTATTAAGTAACGGCAATACACCTTAGTTAAGCCACATCTTCCAAAATACTAAAAATTGGTAAGTGCGCGTGTAAATGTAGCGCTTAAAAGACCTTTTGATTGATATTATGACTTCTGAATAAAGGTGGGGCACAATAACTGTAAAACATATTTCGATTATATGCTTTAACGGTGCTTCAGCATCTAAAGTACTAACTATTTGTGAGTAGTATGTTAGTACGAAATGTTGCACTTGAAAAGACCTTTCGAATAATATATGACTCATTACTGAGGGGGTAGACCAGCTGACACACACTGCTGGGTAGAAAAACACGCTTTAATAAGTGCACGTAAAAGCCAAAAATCGACTTCCTCATCAGACTTGAAGCCTTATCGTGGTCAAAGCTCATTACACGACCTTTCTAAAAAGTCCAAACACGGATATGATACGATGTTCCATTATGAAGTTCCAGTTCATACGTTTCGGCTCCCATCAGAATCAGTTCGACAGTACCATATTATTGTATTGTCGTCCAAACTACATACAACTGCCAATTTTCATGACGTACGGTCCTTGGAAGATGGTGAAATTAGCGATCTTAGATTCGATTAGGTACATTTAGTTAGTTACATGCAGGTGGACCTAAGAAAAAGCGTGTTAAAAATCAAATGCACAGCTTTTAAATAGGTAAGAGACATTATTATTTATGTTATTCACAACATATTGCCGCAAAATCATTGAATTCTATACAGTTGCTGAGAGATCCGCGGTTTTGCCGTTTTTAACGCCCCAGTAACTCCACTACACTGCATAAAGATAAAAAAAACAAACACCGTCATTTATTTGTTTGCCAAGGTACTGGGACCAACACTAGGGTGCGATCTAGGGAAACAAAATTATTTTTGTACCTGCATTAGCTATCGTAGTCACAAGAAAATGTGTTGTGGCTGTGGTTGTGGCAAAAAGCCTTTTAATATAGAAAAAGAATATAAAATCACGTCAAATAAAAATTTAAAACGAACTCTATGGAACTTCTTACATGGTATAAAAATATTAAAACTAGAAATAGATTGGCCGCTACGAAATGACATTTGATCATTTAAGAAAAAAAATGTCCTTTCGCGCCATTGCGTTCCGGGAAATGTTATTTACGAAGTTTATGCAAATTCTTGATGACTATACAGTTGCGTGAAAGAAATACATCGCAATTAATTTATTAGATAAGTGCAAGTAAAAGCAAGGTTGATCCGAGGAATTCACTTTGAAAGGTAAAATAAATTAATAAGCATTCAACATGCCAGTTTATAACTCAGGAAGGCAAAGCTATGATTTTATTTTACATAACGATTAAATTAATCGGGAACAAATATAACGACCACCAAAAAATGTTGTGATACCCTTAGATCTATCACCAAAAAAATTTACTTAACACCAAAAAAATAAAGCCTAATTTTGCAATAGTACTACCTATTTTAGTCACAACTTGACTTTAAATTGTATTCGAACACCAATATATGTAAATGATCACCAAATCTTAGCGACCAAATTAATGCGCTATTTCTCCCTAAATAAACCACTGTGATTACCATAAAATGTAGGCTTATTACCAAAATAAAGTATTATGATGCCATATTTAGTTATGTTTCCAGCTTTAATGACAGAAACGAATGCTGGTAAATCCGACTCCACGCAGTCTTGTCTGCCCTACCCTAGAGTGCAATTCCAAATCGCGTAGGCGCGGAGGGGCGAGGCGGGCCGCGAGTTGAGGAGCAGGTGGTTGTAACACTCGCCGCCGTGGCTGAGGCTGGCCGGCACCGCCGGCCAGCAAGCCGAAGCTGCGGTGGTAGTGTTAAACCTATCTGCGACGATTAACTCGCGTGGAGACGCCGGAGCTCCGCAGCGCGACGGAGCCGTGACGAAAACTTCCTGCTGCAAAAACCTTTTACTCGTTATAACCGAGAGAACGGCTGACGCTAGACGAAAAGTGATCAGATCGAAAAGTGTTTATTTTTCATCCCTCTACACGATAGAAACAAAATAATGAAAGTCCTAAACTCCTTGCACACCTTTGCTACACTCTGACCATATTTTGAAAGAAAATTTATAACTGTGCGGAGGAGAGGATTTAATCTAAGTACTTTAGTTGGATAGCAAGTGTTATTTTTTGCGTGTCATTTTATATTAAAATGGCGTTCATAATTTGGTATTCATTAACTAGTTTTGGGTTAACAATAATTTTCTTGGAGTTATTTTGCTTAAATAGGCTACTGAAATGTTATTTTTTTGCATATCATTGTATATTAAAATGTCGGTAATAATTTGGTGTTCATTAACTATTTTTGGGTTAAAAATGATTTTCTTGGAGATATTTTACTTAAATAGGACAGTGAGATGTTAAAACTTTGGTGATCATTTTACTTTAAAATGGGGGTACTAGTTTTGGTGATCATTTACTATTTTTGTCTGTTAAAAGTTACTATATTTGGTGGTCCGTTAAACATAAGCCAAATTAATCTACTATTGTTGGTTGGGCGGTTACAAGTCATGAGTTGAAAGCAGATTAACACAGGTATACTGTATACATACATTTTGTGAATGCAAACGCTGAATAAATAGCCAGCATTTCTTATGTTGTTTATCTACTTATTTCCAAATTTTCTCAGACAGATAATAATATGTATTAGAAAATAAGTTGTCGAAAGTATTGTTCTCATGTAGCAGCTACCTACTTAAGTAGTTTGATGGTTACTTTAGGGGTAAAAAAAGTTGGCCTGTAGATACTCACACTCGTAATCTCATTCACTTTCATAACTTAGAATATTTTATCCAAATTACACGTAGGTACAACCATTTTTCATACATAAGGATACATATTTTGCATACACATGCCAAGTGTAATAGACTAATAGGATTACTTTACGCATTCACAACAACACTAAGAAATATCATAAAAGCTATCTTCAAATATCTTTTCGTAACTCGCTGTCGCTCATGACCCGTGGCACATGAAGGCTGTAACAGCGACAGTTGACCTTATTCTGGGCGACGTCGCGCGAGTGTCATCTTGCTGGCGGGTGGACGGGGCGGCGCGCATACTGCCTGGCACACGCTTCTACCCACCTGGCCAACTGTACTGGTCGCAGAAGCAGCTAATATTATTAGGATATTTGATATTTTGGACGCGGGTGTAGCAGGAGCCATATTTTTCATGAAGAAAATTGCAAGCGTTTGGTCGTAAGTATGAACACAGGTCTAATAGTTTGGTATGGGAATAGTAGGTAGTAGGTATGTATTTAGATTCGCAGATCCGTAGTCGTTGAAAAAATCGAGTGTACCCATCACATACACGAAATACACTGTGCTATGAGATACCCAGTATTAACGCAAGTTCAACTCTCAGAAGTCGTAATATTTTGTTTAAGAAATCAAATTCCTTAAAAACACACACAAAAATATGTTAATAAACTTCGATTGTAAGTAAAGAAAGCTTATATTCAGAGCTATCTACAACAAGCTTTTCTGCGCACCCTACACTTAATCTATTTTAGTATAGCGACGCCGAAGCTCGTTACAAAGGAGACATCGTTCCATAATGGCATGCCGGTGGGACTTGCGTGACTCGCCATTTGCCTAGCTCTGCCTTTCGCAGTCCTCACTTTGTCAAAGACGTTCCAACCAGCGTACCAGAAACAACCACTGATGAAACACAAAATGACTTGACTCAAAAGAAAATTTGACTCCAAACATGGACCAACCGGCTCCATCTTCGTCCAACCAGGACCCTCGGTTCGACTTCATAGGGTCTTACGCTGTCAAATCTTTGAAACTAAAGCCGGAGAAATGGATGAGGGTATTGGGTTTGGAAGAACACAGGTCTACATTAAAAGACTTTGTGGACAAACCCTTTCCCATGCTTCTGGTGGTGGTTCTGACAAACGCACTGCAGTTGGTGCCGGTCATATCATTTCCATGTTATCTGAAGAATAAGGCCGTTTACTATGTGAAGAAGAAGCCTGAACCAATACCGAAAGAAGATTGCGCGTCTATGGTAATTTTTGGTGAGTCATCTTTTTTAGTCATTATTTTGTCGTTCACTTTCTAGAATCTACTATCAAGGTATTCTAATTGTAGGTACATAATATATACTGACAGGAACTGTATCGTAACTCCGTAAATACTGAATAAATTGTACGCAATTTGTGTGAAATACTTTACATAGTTGCAATATTTGTTTCCGATAGGTGACTTAGCGCCAAGACTAATAGATGAACTAGCAGCGTTAGTAGACGAAGTGTTTGTTCCTCTGTTATCGAATCCACTGAACCATGAAGGCTGGCCTCTGGTTGTATCACAAGATATCCTCAAACAAATCCACAATCTCAAGAGTACAGTGTATGANTCCGTTAAACATAAGCCAAATTAATCTACTATTGTTGGTTGGGCGGTTACAAGTCATGAGTTGAAAGCAGATTAACACAGGTATACTGTATACATACATTTTGTGAATGCAAACGCTGAATAAATAGCCAGCATTTCTTATGTTGTTTATCTACTTATTTCCAAATTTTCTCAGACAGATAATAATATGTATTAGAAAATAAGTTGTCGAAAGTATTGTTCTCATGTAGCAGCTACCTACTTAAGTAGTTTGATGGTTACTTTAGGGGTAAAAAAAGTTGGCCTGTAGATACTCACACTCGTAATCTCATTCACTTTCATAACTTAGAATATTTTATCCAAATTACACGTAGGTACAACCATTTTTCATACATAAGGATACATATTTTGCATACACATGCCAAGTGTAATAGACTAATAGGATTACTTTACGCATTCACAACAACACTAAGAAATATCATAAAAGCTATCTTCAAATATCTTTTCGTAACTCGCTGTCGCTCATGACCCGTGGCACATGAAGGCTGTAACAGCGACAGTTGACCTTATTCTGGGCGACGTCGCGCGAGTGTCATCTTGCTGGCGGGTGGACGGGGCGGCGCGCATACTGCCTGGCACACGCTTCTACCCACCTGGCCAACTGTACTGGTCGCAGAAGCAGCTAATATTATTAGGATATTTGATATTTTGGACGCGGGTGTAGCAGGAGCCATATTTTTCATGAAGAAAATTGCAAGCGTTTGGTCGTAAGTATGAACACAGGTCTAATAGTTTGGTATGGGAATAGTAGGTAGTAGGTATGTATTTAGATTCGCAGATCCGTAGTCGTTGAAAAAATCGAGTGTACCCATCACATACACGAAATACACTGTGCTATGAGATACCCAGTATTAACGCAAGTTCAACTCTCAGAAGTCGTAATATTTTGTTTAAGAAATCAAATTCCTTAAAAACACACACAAAAATATGTTAATAAACTTCGATTGTAAGTAAAGAAAGCTTATATTCAGAGCTATCTACAACAAGCTTTTCTGCGCACCCTACACTTAATCTATTTTAGTATAGCGACGCCGAAGCTCGTTACAAAGGAGACATCGTTCCATAATGGCATGCCGGTGGGACTTGCGTGACTCGCCATTTGCCTAGCTCTGCCTTTCGCAGTCCTCACTTTGTCAAAGACGTTCCAACCAGCGTACCAGAAACAACCACTGATGAAACACAAAATGACTTGACTCAAAAGAAAATTTGACTCCAAACATGGACCAACCGGCTCCATCTTCGTCCAACCAGGACCCTCGGTTCGACTTCATAGGGTCTTACGCTGTCAAATCTTTGAAACTAAAGCCGGAGAAATGGATGAGGGTATTGGGTTTGGAAGAACACAGGTCTACATTAAAAGACTTTGTGGACAAACCCTTTCCCATGCTTCTGGTGGTGGTTCTGACAAACGCACTGCAGTTGGTGCCGGTCATATCATTTCCATGTTATCTGAAGAATAAGGCCGTTTACTATGTGAAGAAGAAGCCTGAACCAATACCGAAAGAAGATTGCGCGTCTATGGTAATTTTTGGTGAGTCATCTTTTTTAGTCATTATTTTGTCGTTCACTTTCTAGAATCTACTATCAAGGTATTCTAATTGTAGGTACATAATATATACTGACAGGAACTGTATCGTAACTCCGTAAATACTGAATAAATTGTACGCAATTTGTGTGAAATACTTTACATAGTTGCAATATTTGTTTCCGATAGGTGACTTAGCGCCAAGACTAATAGATGAACTAGCAGCGTTAGTAGACGAAGTGTTTGTTCCTCTGTTATCGAATCCACTGAACCATGAAGGCTGGCCTCTGGTTGTATCACAAGATATCCTCAAACAAATCCACAATCTCAAGAGTACAGTGTATGAGGTGAAACGAAAATATTGTTGTTAATCAAGTAGGTTCTAGCATAAAGCCATACAAAAAAAAAAATCAACACTGAATTCGATAAGTAGCGAAGTTAAAATCTTGATTACAATTCTGAAGCTAATTCATTACAAATAAAGAGATCTTGTTTTCAATGAAACTAACGGGCTGTTTAATGCTCTTTCTTAGGTAAAAGGCAAAGTTAACGGCCAAACCGTCCTACCAATGCCAGTAGGAGTAGAACTGGTTCATGAAGCAGAGAAGGAACTGCTACGAGGAAAGGAGGTGGACTTATACCTGAAGAGCGCCATAGAAGGCGTGGTCATCAAGTGGGCGCAGCAGATCAATGACGTTATGATGGAGGATTCTGGACAGGCGTTTGATAATGGACAGAATCCCTCGCCTAGCGTCGGTTAGAGAACTTAATTTTTCCATTTTTATATGTTACTATTATCACCAAAGTAGATGTGACCAGATCACTTCTTTTGTTTAATCTGGTATTTTTTAATTTAGTTGTAAATAAAAAGCTCTATACATTTTACTAACACTCATGTCTTCAAACATTCAAAGATCTTACTATCTTTTTAAAACACCGTCTTCTAGAATTGGCATTTTGGAGATCACGACTAAGCAATCTGAACTACATATACGATCAGTTGCGTACGGAGAGAGTGCGATGCATGGCTGTTATATTGGAGAAAACTACATCAGCCTACTACCCTTGCTTCAGCAGATTGTTCAAGAATATTGTCTCAGGTACACATAAATAAACTATACTAATATTATAAAGCTGAAGAGTTTGTTTGCTTGAACGCCATAATCTCGGGAACTACAAATTATTTCAGTGTTAGATAGCCCATTTTTATCCAGCAAGGCTACTTTTTATCCAGATACGTGGGCTAATTCCCACGGGACGCGGGTGAAACCCCTGGCGGAAGCTAGTTATTAGAATAAATTCACGATACCTTTGAAAGAAGTGTTACTAGTGAGAGCTCTTAAAATTAGACCACAAAGACAAATATCAGCCCATATCAAACCTTATTGACTTCTTACAGCATTGGCAGAAGCTCGAGAAATCGATCTATATTTACGAACATTAGAGAAACACTTCCAAGGTCTGGAAGAAATTGACTTCACAGAATGTCAGCCGCTGTTCAGACCCTTGTTCCACGTCATCTGCATGATCTGGAGAGATTCCAAGTACTACTGCAATTCCTCCAAACTGATAGTACTATTGAAGCAGATAGGTAACCTGCTGATTTATCAGGTAATTACCAATTCTAATATTTTTGCTTGTCCGTTGGTCGCTTCCAACCGGTCCTTTTAGAAATAAAGGAGAGGCCAGTTCAAAATAGGACTATGTAGATGTTCCATGGCAGAATGATGGTGATGACGCAAAAAAAAAATTAGGAAGTTTCATGAGCTAGAATACAACCTGTACCTCTACCTAGTACTTACTTAGTAAATCACAAGCAGCAGAATTAAGGATTGCTATACAACTTCTAGTCCATTGGCTCATTAGAAATTGAAAAAAAAGAACTAGTTTTAGTTATACTTCATAAATTATAAAAGCACATAATATCTCGTTAGTGGCGAACAGGGCCGCGATGTGAGTAAGTGTACTGCCAATCATTCATTCCACTGACTGACAAGATTCCAGGTGTGTTTGTTCACATGCGAACACATATCAAAAGGCCTACTACCACAGTTAATTAGTGCCCCGATATAGTAAGCATAGAAATATCTAGTAGAATTTTGATTGAATTGCTTAGAAAGCAATTTGCAGTGCTTAGTCGTCATCCAATAAAGTTGAATAATTGAACTCATATGTAAACCTGCCTACATATAAGGCATGCTAAAACTTGCTCAATATTTAAATGTAAGAACTAGTCGTGGTTACCTAAATATTAGTTCTTATCGAGATAATATTTTACTAGGTTCATAGCCCAAACAACTAGTAATGAATTTCGGTACCAGTTAGCGATATCAGTTCAAACATAAAATATCTTCTGTTGTTTCATAATAAAACGTATAAATTATTAATTTTTGACGTGCACGAACTGAAGAAACTCAAGCGAAGTTAATAAATTCATGATTTACGAACTTGCAACTTATATCGAAAGTAAGAAACGCCACGGATAAAGGAATATAGCAAAAGAAATGAATATAATAACTTCTGCAGCGAAATACCTCTATTTGCATAAATATTTTCCATTTCAGGCCAAAAAATGTCTCGATCCAACCACGCTATTCCATAGCGACATAGACGAAGCAACTCAACGGATACAAGTCACGATAGACATACTCAAGAAGTTTCGAACCACCTTTGAATATTTCAAAGAAAATCTGGCAAAATATTTCGTCGACAGACGAGTGATACCTTGGACTTTCCACCCAAACGTGGTTTTCGAAAGACTTAACAGGTTTCTAGACCGGCTCAACACCATACAATGGTTCTTCAAAACAGTTTTAGAGTTTCAAAAGCTGGAGAAGATAGAAATTGGTGGGATGAAAGGAAGAGTTCTGGGTGGTGAAATAAGACAAATATCAGCAGAATTTGACGCATACTTCACTGGCTTTGCATCAAAATCCTATGACGTTCTAGACCCAGATGACGACACATTCAACGTTGATTTCAAAGACTTCCAAGAGAACATAATCGATTTAGATCTCAAACTTTCAACCGTTTTGGTTGAATCGTTTGATAATTGTACGACATTAGAGTCGATTTTCAAGGTAAGATGATCGCATGTCTGTATTAGATTATACAATGTAAACTGAGCTACACTTTTAATCGAGTAATCGCATGAGTTTCAATAATCAGTACTAACGTTTATCGATTTCAGTTGATTGATGTTGTTGGCTCGGTCTTAGATCGACCTTTGATAAGCAAGGAGTTCACTGCGAAATATGTTGAGATCATTGTTATGCTTGAAGATGAAATTAATACTTGCGAAGTAAGTTCTCATGATCTTCAAATCTTTTTAACATTATGAGTCTTCTTCTTGTGTATTTGTGTGGTAATTGTGTTTGAAGTTGGGTGCAGCGTAGCCTATCTTTCAGGAACTATTCAATGAACAGAGTAACCGACTGGAGAAGTACGGTATGATGGAGGTGGACGAGTACCTGCCTCCCGTCGCCGGCGGCCTACTGTTCATGACTACGCTAGCTGCGAGGATAACCAAGCCTATAGCTAGCTTTCGCAATTTGCCGCACCCGTAAGTCAGCCTGGGTGGGGCAAATTGCGAAAGCTGATTATCTGGCTTACATTCATCCATATTCTTAACAATTCCCATACTCTAAGGTTTCATGTTTCTGGATTTTGTAGTTTTGGTCTCGATCATTTTTCACAATCACGTTTTAACTCCTATGGTAATTACTTTGGACACTTTTAAATATCAAATGCACACATTGCTTTTTATTGCTTCTTGGTGAATTAAGGTCATTTCATTAAAAATCTCAATCATCAGGATAAAGGGTACGGATGAAGCCAAGAAAATCTTCATAAGACACGAAGAGTTAATTAAAAAGATTAATGAATTCAAGAGAAAATATTTCAACGATTGGACTTTAACTGTCCCCAAAATTATTGAGGATACTACTAACAATATGATTTTGGCACGTCAAGGATCGGATTTAATTTTGAATTTCCATCCATTGGTTTGTCTCATTATTTACACATTTATATTTTGACCTGAAATAGTTACTATAATGAAGATGAAACTGAAAACAAATTACCCATATTTTTTTTTAGTTATTAGACGTCCTGAAAGAAGTTCATCATTTACGTTCAAACGAAGAGTACAAAGACAGCTTGCCTGCCGAAGGTTTAGCTATATTCGAAAAACAAGAGACATATCGACAGTATAGGATCAATCTAGGAATAACAATAGACTGGTATAACCAGATTAGAAAGAATAGTCAAAAAGTGGAGTTCGATTTAGTAGAGGATGAGATAAAGGCAATTGATCAGAGAATTGAGATGGCACAGAATAAACTCAACTGGAATTCCCAAGGTAATTCGTTTTTATTATTACCTAAAGCATGTACTAACAGTGTAGCTGTCAGCAACAGGATTTCATTTATAATAAATTTTTTTAGACCTTTGGAATTATCTGCAAGAACTACATAGGTTGGTTGGTAATCTATTTGAAAGGATGTCAAAGATACAAGACAATTTGGTGGAAATTAAGGAAACTATGAAGGATTGGTCGGTGCAACCTTTGTTTGAAAGAAAGGAAGGCAAAAAGGTAAAATCATTGTTTAACAAAAAAACTTCAAACTTCGTGAGTATAGAATAAATACTTAATTGAGAAATGACATGTTTTAGGATACTTTGATGAATTTAGAGGATCGTCCAGATAAGAAAGCAAAACGTTACGGCGATATAGTGGCGACGGCTAATCGAATCAATGAGTTGTTGAATGAAAACATGCAACTGTTTAACATGCAAGACAATCAGAATAGCGAGATCTGGATGAATTATGTTGCTTTCATCGATGCCTTGTTAGAAGAAGCACTATTTAAGACTATTGCATGCAGGTACATTATTTACATATCGTGTATAGATTTGATTTATATTTTGAACTATACAAAATAAAGTCATTATCTCTTAAACGATCTTATTTTTTTCAGTTTGGGCTACATATCAGAACATATGAACCCAAAAAACAAATTAGCTCCATTATTCGAAGCTCAACTGGAACTTTGGGACCCAGACATGGTTTTCGTACCAAGCTTAGATCCTAGTGATGAAAAGGGATTCACAGCTTTGATCAAAGGACTAATTGACGATGTGTTGAATATGGCCACGTTGATTGAAAGGATTGACAAACAGAAGGATCCGACGTATGAAAAGGAAATAATTGGCAGTGAAGATGTTATTGAAATGAAAGAAGAGATATTGAATGGTATTGAAAAGGTAAATAAAATGACGAATCTTTTCTTAATTGTTAAAAAAAATAACAAATAATGTAACACTAATTTTGTCATTACATTTCAGGTAATCGAAGATGCAAATGAATTTTGCAAAACATTCGAGAACTATTCCTACTTGTGGCTTGAAGAAAGAGATGCAGTGATGGAAATATTCCTTACTTACGGCAGAATACTGACGCCAGATGAAGTAGACAAACTAGCATTAGATGAAAAGGATAGAGTCGAAGGAGAAGGACCCGTACCTTGTGAACCAAAGATGGAAGGTTTTAGAGAGCAGATTGATCACTACGAAAATTTATTTATGGAGATAGAAGATATGCAGCCGTATAAAATCTTCAACAACTGGTTTCAGGTAAATTAGTGAAAATACTATATTGGAATTTATTATCTTAAAACATTACATTGTAATAATTACTGAGTTGTATAATCAGGTGGACATCAGACCATTCAGACAGGCTCTGCTCAACACAGTGAGAAAATGGGGAAACATGTATAAAGAGCATCTTGTCAACAAAGTAACATGTAGTCTTAGTGATCTGGGCAACTTCATAAGGGATGCTGATGAAGGTCTACTTCAACCAGTGCCTGAAGGTGACTATGAAGCTCTAGTGAGAATAATGGGTTATCTCATGCACGTGAAAGACCGAACGGTCACCACTGATGATATGTTCCAGCCATTGACTGAAACGATAGAACTGTTGAAATTCTATGACATGGATATACCAGAGGAAGTTAATGTATTGCTTCAGGTAAACATGAACGACATTATAGTCCCCTCATAAATTACATGTTTTTAAAACAATTTTGACTAAACTTGTCAAAAGTTGGTGGAGTAGTATCTACGGAAACAATTAATATAATGTTTTTGTAGGAACTACCAGAACAATGGCAAGCGACAAAGAAGTTGGCGTTAACAGTGAAGCAGCAAGTAGCGCCACTGCAAGCAGCTGAAGTGTCCGGCATCAGAAAGAAAATTGCTACATTTGATAGCCATGTCACATATTACAGGGAAGTGTTTAAGAGATATGAGGTAAGATAGGATACCTATAAAAATAGTTATTATAATTTGTAATGAATCTTAATGATCACAAGTTCAGTCAGTATAATTTACACGCTACTCTTTACAGTTTTTCAAATACGATTGTGAAGATCCTTACGAAGTGATGTCGAGAGTAGACCATGAACTGCTGTTCTTGGAAGAAGAAATGAGGGGCATACAAGAGTCAGGATCGCTATTTGAAGTAAATGTACCAGAATTCAAATTACTGAAGCAGTGCAGAAAGGAATTAAGAATGTTGAAGGTATTATTAATGCCCAGGATAAATTGTGTATTGCATATTCTAAAGCAGTTAAGTATTAAATTAAAAATGGTGTAATTACAGCAACTTTGGGATTACGTGTACATAGTAAGAACTAGCATAGAGGATTGGAAAACAACACCTTGGCGAAAAATCGATGTTGAAAATATGGATATTGAATGTAAGAAGTTTGCCAAAGAAATCAGACTGCTTGACAAGGAAATGAGAAGGTGAGATAATAATACTGTAGATGCACAAAGTAGAAAAGGGCTTTAATAATATATGTGATTGTCATTTTAGTTGGGATACATACATAACTTTGGAAGCAACAGTGAAGAACATGCTAACATCATTAAGAGCAGTAGGTGAGCTACAGAACCCAGCAATCAGAGAAAGACATTGGGACCAACTGATGAGTACGACTAAGGTGAACTTTGTGACATATGAGCAAAAAATAAATTGGATTGTAAATAACTAAATAATATGTAAATATAACATGAATGTTGTGTTAGCACCTTCGAGATCAGGATTGTGAAACTGCTGATGGGTTTGAAATTTTCAATTATGCATTTTGCATGGTCGTTTAGGGTTACCATTCCATTAGTATTCAACTATTTTAAACTTGAATTTGAAAACTCTGTTGTTGGAAATTTATTTTGAGTATAATGGCAATGGTAACTCTTCACTTGAATGCGGCATGCATTTGCTTTGGATGAAGTGTTCACTAACGTTCACTATCTGTACAGTTTATGATTGCCTGAATTTGTATCATACAATGTCAATGTTTTGATTGCATTGAATGAATTGTTATGCGAATGTAAATATGTTTGTGATTCACAGAGCTTAGCAGCATTACCACGTGAACTCACTGTAAGTATGACAATGCTGCGGTGTGTATAGTGTATATAGAATTTATTGTGTACAGTGTTTAAAACTTCGTATTCGTCACTAGAAATAATTGTAATTTCTAAAAAATCAGCACTTTTAAAATAATTAATACACAGCTTATGGTTAGCATGTTTGGCATTAGGTCATATCTATGTTGGTTTGTATTTGTATAACACATAAATTGAATATTTAATTCTTGTTATTCGAGATATTCACACTTACGTAACTACAGACACGAGTTTTTCTTATAGCATGTATATTGACATAAAAATAAATTAAAATCTGTAGACATGAAATTCAAACTATCAATCAAATCCGTAAAATTATTTGATTTCCTATAAAAATGTTTAATAATACAGGTAAGGATCGTAATGGATCTCAACACGACGCTAGCCGATTTACTTGCCTTGAACTTACACGAGTGCGAGGAAGAAGTGAAGAATATTGTAGACAAAGCTGTAAAAGAAATGTCTATGGAGAAGGTGCTGAAAGACTTGCATACTACGTGGAGTCATTTAGAGTTCGAACAAGAAGTCCATTCGCGAACACAATGTACGCTACTAAGGGCTAGCGAAGAGCTCATTGAAACACTAGAAGAGAACCAGGTTTGTAGCACTAGTAAAATATTACTTGCATTTTTATGATTTTGTTCAGTTATAACGAAATGTTATGATATTGTAGGTGCAACTCCAAAACTTGATCACATCAAAATTCATAGCATATTTCCTAGAAGAAGTATCAGGTTGGCAGCAGAAGTTATCCATAGCGGACCAAGTGATCACCGTATGGTTTGAAGTGCAAAGGACTTGGACGCACTTGGAGAGTATATTTATGAGCTCAGAGGATATAAGGAAACAGCTGCCTGAAGACTCGGCAAGGTTTGATAAGATTGATGCCGAATTCAAGGTAAGTAATTAGTCAGAACAAACTATAAGATTTGATGATACTTACGAAAGGCTTGGCTATAGATGATGTCTAATTTGATTTTTAGATATTATCAACAGAAATGGCAAAAACTCCAAATGTAGTGAAAGGTACTAACAAAGAAGGTTTAGTCGAGCATTTGGACAATATTCAAAAGGATCTGATAATTTGTGAGAAGGCTTTGGCAGAGTACTTGGAAACGAAAAGATTGGCGTTCCCAAGGTTCTATTTTGTGTCCTCTGCAGATCTGTTGGACATTCTATCAAACGGGAATCAAGCTGATTTAGTTATCAGGTAAGAGAACCGTCGCATTTCTCGACATATTTATAATCACTAATGACTGTTGTGACAATAATATAAATATTTTCAGGCATTTAACAAAGCTTTTTGATTCTATTGCGAAACTGAAATTTATTGATGACCAAAAACCAGGCGAAAAGATAGCTTCAGGAATGATAGCTAAGGATGGAGAAATAGTTCCATTTCATGGGACTTGTGATTGTACTGGCGCTGTAAGTAATAACATTCTGAACTGTAAGAAAATATTTTACATTATGCCTTACTAGAAGTAGTAAAAATTTTAGACAACAATCCGGGTCTTACTCGCGATCAAACTATTATTATTATATATTATTCNTTGAATGTAAGAAGTTTGCCAAAGAAATCAGACTGCTTGACAAGGAAATGAGAAGGTGAGATAATAATACTGTAGATGCACAAAGTAGAAAAGGGCTTTAATAATATATGTGATTGTCATTTTAGTTGGGATACATACATAACTTTGGAAGCAACAGTGAAGAACATGCTAACATCATTAAGAGCAGTAGGTGAGCTACAGAACCCAGCAATCAGAGAAAGACATTGGGACCAACTGATGAGTACGACTAAGGTGAACTTTGTGACATATGAGCAAAAAATAAATTGGATTGTAAATAACTAAATAATATGTAAATATAACATGAATGTTGTGTTAGCACCTTCGAGATCAGGATTGTGAAACTGCTGATGGGTTTGAAATTTTCAATTATGCATTTTGCATGGTCGTTTAGGGTTACCATTCCATTAGTATTCAACTATTTTAAACTTGAATTTGAAAACTCTGTTGTTGGAAATTTATTTTGAGTATAATGGCAATGGTAACTCTTCACTTGAATGCGGCATGCATTTGCTTTGGATGAAGTGTTCACTAACGTTCACTATCTGTACAGTTTATGATTGCCTGAATTTGTATCATACAATGTCAATGTTTTGATTGCATTGAATGAATTGTTATGCGAATGTAAATATGTTTGTGATTCACAGAGCTTAGCAGCATTACCACGTGAACTCACTGTAAGTATGACAATGCTGCGGTGTGTATAGTGTATATAGAATTTATTGTGTACAGTGTTTAAAACTTCGTATTCGTCACTAGAAATAATTGTAATTTCTAAAAAATCAGCACTTTTAAAATAATTAATACACAGCTTATGGTTAGCATGTTTGGCATTAGGTCATATCTATGTTGGTTTGTATTTGTATAACACATAAATTGAATATTTAATTCTTGTTATTCGAGATATTCACACTTACGTAACTACAGACACGAGTTTTTCTTATAGCATGTATATTGACATAAAAATAAATTAAAATCTGTAGACATGAAATTCAAACTATCAATCAAATCCGTAAAATTATTTGATTTCCTATAAAAATGTTTAATAATACAGGTAAGGATCGTAATGGATCTCAACACGACGCTAGCCGATTTACTTGCCTTGAACTTACACGAGTGCGAGGAAGAAGTGAAGAATATTGTAGACAAAGCTGTAAAAGAAATGTCTATGGAGAAGGTGCTGAAAGACTTGCATACTACGTGGAGTCATTTAGAGTTCGAACAAGAAGTCCATTCGCGAACACAATGTACGCTACTAAGGGCTAGCGAAGAGCTCATTGAAACACTAGAAGAGAACCAGGTTTGTAGCACTAGTAAAATATTACTTGCATTTTTATGATTTTGTTCAGTTATAACGAAATGTTATGATATTGTAGGTGCAACTCCAAAACTTGATCACATCAAAATTCATAGCATATTTCCTAGAAGAAGTATCAGGTTGGCAGCAGAAGTTATCCATAGCGGACCAAGTGATCACCGTATGGTTTGAAGTGCAAAGGACTTGGACGCACTTGGAGAGTATATTTATGAGCTCAGAGGATATAAGGAAACAGCTGCCTGAAGACTCGGCAAGGTTTGATAAGATTGATGCCGAATTCAAGGTAAGTAATTAGTCAGAACAAACTATAAGATTTGATGATACTTACGAAAGGCTTGGCTATAGATGATGTCTAATTTGATTTTTAGATATTATCAACAGAAATGGCAAAAACTCCAAATGTAGTGAAAGGTACTAACAAAGAAGGTTTAGTCGAGCATTTGGACAATATTCAAAAGGATCTGATAATTTGTGAGAAGGCTTTGGCAGAGTACTTGGAAACGAAAAGATTGGCGTTCCCAAGGTTCTATTTTGTGTCCTCTGCAGATCTGTTGGACATTCTATCAAACGGGAATCAAGCTGATTTAGTTATCAGGTAAGAGAACCGTCGCATTTCTCGACATATTTATAATCACTAATGACTGTTGTGACAATAATATAAATATTTTCAGGCATTTAACAAAGCTTTTTGATTCTATTGCGAAACTGAAATTTATTGATGACCAAAAACCAGGCGAAAAGATAGCTTCAGGAATGATAGCTAAGGATGGAGAAATAGTTCCATTTCATGGGACTTGTGATTGTACTGGCGCTGTAAGTAATAACATTCTGAACTGTAAGAAAATATTTTACATTATGCCTTACTAGAAGTAGTAAAAATTTTAGACAACAATCCGGGTCTTACTCGCGATCAAACTATTATTATTATATATTATTCGGTAGTTGAAAAACCCCGCACTTCACGGAGACGTCGCTAGCTGTCATCAGTCTTCCCGTGACCACGGTCGGTGCAATTCGGCCGAAACGTCGGGAGAAAAGAGGTATCGTAAAACCTTTAATAGTTTGATCGCGAGTAAGACCCGGATTGTTGTCTAAAATATGTGTACAAATCGCGAAAGTTTAAAAACATTTAGTAGTAAAAATATTTTGATTAAGGCAAAATAACACAAATGAAAAGAAATACACAGTCGACAGTTTGCGAGTCTATGATATTATATTTCAGGTTGAAATCTGGCTAAACAGACTACAAGATATGATGAGATCAGCCATCCGACATTATTTTGGAGAAGCAATAGTTTCTTACGAGGAGAAGCCTAGAGAACAATGGCTCTTCGATTTCATGGCCCAAGTCTCACTCTGTGGCTCCCAAATCTGGTGGACGACTGAAGTGAATATGGCGTTCGCAAGACTTGAAGAAGGATACGACAATGCTTTGAAAGATTATTATAAGAAGCAGTTATCGCAGCTCAGTACATTAATTTCGCTACTGATAGGAGAGTTGACGAAGCAAGATAGGCAGAAGATTATGACAATCTGTACTATTGATGTCCATTCACGAGATGTCGTGAGTAAAATGATTCAAGGGAAGGTAGAGGCTGGTTCTGCATTTCAATGGCAGTCCCAGCTCAGGCACAGGTACGTTGAATTATAATTTCTAGTCATTAATTTCATTATTTGTCTCATCAGTATTATTTGTAAAGTGTATTTTATAACTTTAGCTTTATTAGCAACAGTTCCTTTTCCTTTCTGAAGAATCTGGAACATGTAGTAAACTAAAACTTAAAGACCGACAATCGTGTAATCTTAGCAATTTTCTTATGTAAACGCATACTTTTAACAACGATACGCTACCAAGTGAAAACTATGCAGCGTTAATCACTGCCATTCATCAAATCATACATTAATGTTCGTTCAATGCCAATTAAGCACAAGGATTCGCTTTTTCATTTTTGCACGTTACTTACGTTACAAAAATGTTATATTGAATACTCACCGATTATTTTTGGTAGGCCTGCTTGTGCCCGCGTCTTGAGTTAGAAATAACTAGACAAACATATCTCAGGCTTAAATTTTAATGATGCTCTTAAAATTAACGTTAGGATGAAATGCAATAATCTTGATAATGTAGTAATGACAATGTGTTTTCAGATGGGGTGAAAAAGAATATCATTGTTTTGCGAATATCTGCGACGCTCAGTTTACATACAGCTACGAATATTTGGGGAATACTCCGAGGCTGGTCATCACACCACTTACTGATCGGTGCTACATCACACTGACACAGGTGAGTTTATTGGCTACAATTTTCGTTCAGAATAATATTATCAAAGCTTAGAAATTTCATCAAGATCCTGTGATATTTGCATATTATCACTAAAATGGACGCATATTTAAATTTAGATTGCTGCATACATTTTATGTACGTGATTTTTCTCCACAGTCGCTTCACCTGATCATGGGCGGAGGGCCAGCGGGACCAGCTGGTACTGGCAAAACTGAGACCACTAAAGATTTGGGTAGAGCTTTGGGTATAATGGTGTATGTTTTCAACTGTTCAGAGCAAATGGATTATCAGGTAATACATTTTAAGAAAACATTATCATAAAAACATAAAAGTTAAAATCCCAAGGTTACCCTGAATTTAGATCTTAAAGCCACTTTCGCCAACTCAATGGGATTGGTCAGCGATGACATGCTTAAATGTGTACGCAATTCCTTTTAAGTTCACAGTCCCAGCTGTTTGTGTGACTCAAATTCTTGAGACATATTCGTAAGAACCATACTAAAACGGCTCTTTGATTTACTGTTTTTGTCCTAAATTGACTAACAGGTTTCAATTACTTCATAATACATGAGTCTGTTATTTGACCCGTTATTTTCTGGTCTTTATTAATAAACTATTTTCGAGCTTTAAGTCGTTGTTATAAAGACTATTTTTGTATGCAGTCTTGCGGCAATATTTACAAAGGGTTGGCACAGACTGGAGCTTGGGGATGTTTTGATGAGTTTAACCGAATCTCTGTTGAGGTGTTGTCTGTCGTTGCTGTCCAAGTGAAGTCGGTTCAAGATGCCATCAGGTATACCACCATACTACTTATCAAATACCTGACAGTTTCAACGATTTGTACTGTTTATTCTAAGTACGTTCAGATAGATAAGAAAAACAAAATTTTAATCTCCTTTCCTCTTCAGGGATAAGAAAGAAAAATTCAATTTCATGGGAGAAATAATATCCCTAACCCCATCCGTTGGTATTTTCATCACAATGAACCCTGGCTACGCCGGTCGTACAGAGCTTCCTGAGAATCTGAAGGCCTTATTCAGACCATGTGCAATGGTTGTACCAGACTTCGAACTGATTTGTGAGATCATGTTGGTGGCTGAAGGGTTTCAAGAAGCAAAGATATTGGCTAGGAAGTTTATTACGTTGTATACTTTGTGTAAAGAGCTGCTGTCGAAACAAGATCATTATGATTGGGGGCTGAGAGCTATTAAATCTGTATTGGTTGTTGCCGGGTCTTTAAAGGTAAGTTTTATATTTCCTAATACGATACACTCGGTTTTTGCAGCTCAATTATACAAAGTTTAATATTGGTTATTTTTAGAGAGGTGATCCAGGTAGGCCAGAAGAGGAAGTTCTCATGAGAACTCTTCGCGATTTCAACATACCAAAAATAGTAACAGATGACATGCCAGTATTCATGGGGCTTATCGGTGACTTATTCCCCGCTCTAGAAGTACCAAGAAAACGTGATCTAGAATTCGAAAGAACTGTTAAACAAGCTGCTATGGATCTATCGTTACAACCAGAAGACAATTTTATTTTAAAAGTGGTACAATTAGAAGAATTGCTTGAAGTTCGTCATTCGGTCTTTATTGTTGGTAATGCTGGTACAGGGAAGACACAAGTATGGAAAACGCTTTTTAAAACTTACCAAAATCTGAAGAAGAAGCCTATTTTCAACGATTTGAATCCTAAAGCTGTGACTAATGATGAACTGTTCGGTATTATCAATCCAGCTACAAGAGAATGGAAAGATGGTTTGCTCTCAGTCATAATGAGAGATCAAGCTAACCTTGCTGGGGATAATCCAAAATGGATAGTACTTGACGGTGACATAGACCCAATGTGGATTGAATCTTTGAACACTGTGATGGATGACAACAAGATTTTGACGTTGGCTAGTAATGAACGTATTGCTTTGACCCCTGTTATGAGGCTGATGTTTGAAATTTCGAACTTGCGCACTGCCACTCCAGCTACTGTGTCTAGGGCTGGTATTTTGTACATTAATGCTCAAGACTTAGGTTGGAATCCGTAAGTAGAATCACTTGAAATAAATCTTACTCATGCACTCATTTGTAAGTTTAGTAAAAATGGTTTTCTTGTTTTCAGGTATGTCACAAGTTGGGTAGAAACAAGAAAGATACCAGCTGAAAAGTCCAATCTAGTTGTCCTTTTTGATAAATACATTCCATCTTGTCTAGAAACAGTAAGGACTCGCTTTAAAAAGATCACTCCTATTGTAGACATGGCTCATGTGCAAATGCTATGTCATCTATTGAACTGTCTATTTGTACCTGAGAATACTCCTGCGGAATGTCCAAAAGAATGGCATGATATATTCTTTGTGTTCGCTTGTGTTTGGGCTTTTGGGTCCGCTATGTTCCATGAGGGTAGTGTTGATTATAGGATTGGTGAGTAAGATACGAATTAAATTCATATTTGTGCAAAATGAATCCTTCTTAAATGGATATCATTGTGTTCCAGAATTTTCAAAATGGTGGAACAACGAATTTAAGAATATCAAATTCCCTCCTGGAGGGACTGTGTTTGATTACTACATAGATCACGACACTAAAAAGTTTACTCCTTGGACTGAGAAGATACCAAAGTTTGAGTTGGATAGTGATGTCCCTTTGCAGGTAACATACCTATCACATTTAGAGTAATAGGTACTTTTTTCATAATTGATGGCTGCAACATAAAAATATGTTTTAGGCTGTGCTCGTACCAACAGCAGAAACCATAAGAGTCAGGTTCTTCCTTGATTTGCTCATGAAGAACAAACATCCAGTAATGTTGGTAGGCAGTGCTGGTTCTGGCAAAACAGTTCTCGTCAATGAAAAGTTACAAGGGTGAGAAAAATTAACATTGTGCTGCTAAGGCAGGTTATTTTAGGACAATTTTTCATGCTGTTTTATTTTTGTTGCTAGGTTGCCAGAAGCATACGCTATCCAATCCGTACCGTTCAATTTCTACACTTCGTCAGAGATGTTACAAAAAATTCTGGAGAAACCTTTAGAAAAGAAAGCTGGCCGAAACTATGGCCCACCTGGAAACAAAACTTTGATATACTTCATTGACGACATGAATATGCCTGAAGTAGATGCTTACGGGACCGTCCAACCTCATACGATCATTCGTCAGCATATGGACTACGGTCATTGGTACGATCGTACCAAGTTGTCTCTCAAAGACATTCATAACACACAATATGTATCTTGTATGAATCCGACTTCAGGCAGTTTTACCATAAACCCTAGGTTACAGAGACATTTTTGTGTGTTTGCTATAAGCTTTCCTAATAATGAGGCGCTCAATAATATCTATCATTCGATCTTGAGTCAGCATCTAATCAATCCAGAGTTGAGGATAAATCCACAGCTTGTTAAATTGTCATGTGAGTTTTCTTAACTTTATTATTTGCATTTAAATTGACCATCTAGTCTATCAGTTTTATTATATCGTTAATATTGATCTTGTTTTCAGCTAACGTGGTACAGGCTACCATAACTCTACATAATAAAGTATCTCAAGTGTTCCTACCAACAGCGATCAAATTCCATTACATATTCAACTTGAGAGATTTGTCAAATATATTCCAGGTAAGTTAAAATCTCCAAATATATTGAGATAAATAAAATTAGAATTCTTGTAAGAATCAAAATAATGTAAAATTGTTTTCAGGGTTTCTTGTTTAGTAGCAATGAATGTATAGAGAACACATCAGATATGCTACGCCTGTGGCTGCATGAAACAAGCCGCGTGTATGGTGATAAGTTAACTGAGGAGAAAGATATTGACGCTTTTCTCAAAGTCCAAGTTGATATTTGTAAGAAGAATTTTGAGGTAAATAATAATTTAACTCAGGTAACAAAACATTTTCTTTCAAATAATTTTAATAAGGTTTCTTCATTAGTAATGGAATCTGTTGATAGATTTTTAATTTGATCAACTGTGGTGTTATAGTTTTGTGACCAAACCAAATTATGATTTTTTTTTCTAGGATATCGACGAAGGAGTAGTATTCGAGCGTCCGAACATCTACTGCCACTTCGCTGGTGGTATAGGCGAGCCGAAGTATATGCCTATCATGAACTGGGAGCAGCTCAACAAACTCCTCACGGAAGCTATGGCCAGCTATAACGATCTCATCGCTGCCATGAACTTGGTGCTGTTTGAAGATGCTATGATGCATATTTGCAGGTAGGTTCTAGTTGAAAAATAAAATTATTAGGCTGGCTATTCTGTTTCCTGAAAGAACCACTCACGCCCCTGTATAAAAATGCTCCATTCACAGGTTCATTGTTTTCAATGTAGCAATGAAATACAGCTCAAAACCAAACTGAAAGGACACTATGGATAACCTTGTTTCATTGACATTTCATTTATTTATTTTAAAATAAAATGTTATTTTTTTAGAATCTCTCGTATTCTGGAGAGCCCAAGAGGTAGCGCTTTGCTGGTGGGAGTGGGAGGTTCAGGCAAACAGTCGCTGTCCCGACTGGCTGCGTTCATATCAAGTTTAGAGGTCTTGCAGATACAACTCAAAAAGGGATATGGAGTTTCTGATCTAAAGGTATCCTTGATTAAATTTCTTGATTGTCTTTTATTTTAGTTGAAATTCGATTTTTGGCGCCCAACGTGGGACATGGTTTTCCATGTTTCATGATGGGCGCCAAAGTTACAAATCTAACAACATGGACATACAAAACTGATTCCTTATTTGTAGAATGAACTATCTCAATTATATATCAAGACTGGTTTGAAGAATGTTGGCATAATGTTCTTGATGACGGACGCTCAAGTAGCAAATGAACAATTTTTGGTGCTCATTAACGATTTGCTGGCATCTGGTGAAGTCGCTGACTTGTTTCCTGATGATGAAATGGAAAACATTATCGCTGGTGTGAGGAACGAGGTAATAATTTTTTTCTGTACTATTTTAAGAAAGGACTTATTGACAAAATCATGATGTTCCTTTTCTCTTTTTGTTTAGAAATTAATTAGTGCATTATACAAATAATATCTTAAATTGTAGGTGAAAGGTGCAGGTCTACCAGATACTAGGGAAACTTGCTGGAAGTTCTTCATAGACAGAGTTCGTAAGCAACTCAAAGTGGTTCTCTGCTTCTCTCCGGTCGGCTCTACTCTTCGAGTAAGGTCTAGAAAGTTCCCCGCGCTCATTAACTGTACCTCTATCAACTGGTTCCATGAGTGGCCGCAAGAAGCTTTGGTGTCTGTGGCGATGAGATTTTTGGAGGAGCTAGACAATCTGCCGGTAAATAATGCATAATCTTGATTTTTTTCTTACTAAATATTTATTGTCAGAAAAGAAGTCCCAATTTATTACTTTCATCCATTTCCAGATCGCTCTGAGAGACTCAATTTCTCGATTCATGGCGTATGTCCATACCTCAGTGAACACGATGTCCAAAGCGTACCTAGCCAACGAGAGACGTTACAACTATACCACGCCTAAGAGTTATTTAGAACAGATCAGTTTGTACGCAAAGCTGGTTAATAATAAGACTGATGAACTTCGTGCTAAAATTGTTAGGTAAGAACAAAAAAAGTGTGTTTTTCTCTGTTGTAGCAAAAACTTGCCTAAAATAATTCTATTCTAATAATTGTATAAAGTCAGCGAAGGAAATTTTGTTTTTTTGCTGATTTACAGGCTTGAAAATGGTCTCGAAAAGCTAGCCAGCACGTCATGCCAAGTAGATGCGTTGAAGGCAAAGTTAGCAGTGCAAGAAGTAGAGCTACACCAAAAGAATGAAGCAGCTGACAAATTGATTGAGATGGTCGGCGTTGAGACAGCTAAAGTACAGAGCGAGAAAGCACTAGGTAAGATATACCATAACTTTATAGAATCCGTGATGGTATTAGAAAATAACTGCAGTATGTAATGTTACTTGTTATGAAAGAAAAATCTAGTGAAACAAAAATTCATCCAATGAGTCGAATCATCGTCTACCTAGCCTTTTCCTAACTACGTTGGGGTCGGCTTCCAGTCTAACCGGATGCAGCTAAACCAGTGTTTTACATGAAGCAACTGCCTGTCTGACCTCTACAACCCAGTTACCCGGGCAACCCGATACCCATTGGTAAGACTGAGTCATACACCTGACAAAATTATCATCTGTCTTATAGCCGATGAGGAGGAGGAGAAAGTAGCAGTAATAGCCGAAGAAGTATCTAAGAAGCAAAAAGATTGCGAAGAAGACTTAATAAAAGCCGAACCAGCGCTCGTAGCTGCTCAAGAAGCTTTGAACACGCTGAACAAAGCTAATCTTACTGAGTTGAAGTCTTTCGGTTCACCACCTGGCGCTGTGACTAATGTCACTGCAGCTGTGATGGTGTTGCTTGCTCCTGGTGGGAAGATTCCTAAAGATAGGAGTTGGAAAGCTGCTAAGGTAGATTTGCATATTTTAAGCCGGTCGATGGGAAATCATCAGATTTCCCCTCCCGCTGTGGGTGTGCAGCGTGTGGGACTGTCAGACTTTTACTGACTAAAACCCACCGTGTTCCTTCGGGAGTCTTTTGTGTGCCAGGGCCGCGGTAACTCGCGCGAACGACTGGCAGCCCAGGCAGGACATTTTAAGCCATATTATAGTTGATTTAAGCTTGTAAAGTCCGTCAGTAGGTACTGACGAATGATGAGTAAAAAATATCTGTTTTCAGGTCGTTATGGCAAAAGTGGACGTGTTTCTTGAGTGTCTTATTCATTATGACAAAGAAAACATTCACCCTGATGTCATTAAGGCCATTCAGCCTTATTTGAAGGATTCTGAATTTGAACCAGGCAAGTTTCAATACCCAGTAACTTTTTCAAATTTCATTCGATGATTGAGTAAGTAATCAAAATTATGCTCTATATCCAGAATTCGTAAGGTCCAAATCGGCTGCAGCTGCTGGTCTCTGCGCATGGGTGATCAACATCATTAAGTTCTACGAAGTCTTCTGCGATGTTGAGCCCAAAAGAAAAGCTTTAGCAGCTGCAAACGCTGAACTGGCAGCTGCTACTGAGAAGTTACGATCCATCAAATGTAAAGTTGCCGTAAGTATTCTAGAAAATATATTTACTTCAAACAATAAAAGTATCAATGGGGCAATTATTGTTTGTAATTTCTTTCATAATATTATAGGCTCTAGAAGAAAAATTGGCGACGTTGACGGCAGATTTTGAAAAGGCAACTTCAGAAAAGATGAAGTGTCAAAAGGAAGCCGATGCAACGAATGCAACTATTCAACTTGCTAATAGACTGGTCAATGGTCTTGCCAGTGAGAATGTTAGATGGGCTGAAGCTGTTTCAAGGTAAACTGAAATTAAGGCTTTTCTTCCAATGGGATAGATCTATCTTTCCTTTGATACGCTTTTATATAGATTTATTTATTTCCAGTCTAATGCAACAAGGGACCACGCTACCAGGAGATGTACTACTCGTCTGTGCTTTCATATCCTATGTGGGATGCTTCACCAAACAGTTTAGACTGGACTTGATGCATAAAAACTGGCTAGTTTTCTTGAAGACCTTAGAGGTATGTATTGAGAGACGTGAATTTATCCAAATGTTTTTCTTTTTTGTTAGGATCTTAGTTATTTTGAAAGCCTGATGTGTGTATAATAATCATCATAATATAAAAAACAATTTTGTGTTTGTAATTGTATTATTTAAAAAAAAAAAACTTTTGTTTTAGCCACCTATACCAATAACGGAAGGTCTAGACCCACTAACAATGCTCACAGATGACACGACAATAGCGATGTGGCAGAACGAAGGTTTGCCTTCAGACCGCATGAGTACTGAGAATGCCACTATTCTGTCTAATTCTGATCGTTGGCCGCTTATGATTGATCCTCAGGTAATTCCTAAGATACTTACTATAGTTAAATGTGTAATTTTAGATATTGTGGTGGTTATATGTAAAATATTGTATGATAAAATATGTTTCGCATTTTTCAGTTACAAGGAGTAAAATGGATCAAGCAGAAATATGGGGATAAACTACGAGTCATTAGATTAGGACAACGGGGTTATTTGGACACCATAGAAAAAGCTATAATAAAAGGAGAAACTGTTCTATTTGAAAACATTGGTGAGACAGTTGATCCCGTGTTAGATCCGTTGCTGGGAAGAACTCTGATCAAGAAAGGAAGGTAAGATTTGATCAAGATTCCTTCATCAAAATATGTAAGTAAAATAAAGTTTTAGACGATTTAACTTTTTATGGTTTTCTTCACAGAGCAATAAAAATAGGTGACAAAGAAGTGGAATATAGTCCGAACTTTAGGCTGATCTTACATACAAAATTAGCCAACCCCCATTACAAGCCTGAGATGCAAGCTCAAACAACACTAGTCAACTTCACAGTAACTCGCGATGGTCTAGAAGACCAATTACTAGCTGAAGTAGTAAAAGCAGAAAGACCAGATCTAGAAGACTTGAAGGCAGAGTTGACTAAACAGCAGAACCAATTTAAGATTCAGTTGAAGTCGCTAGAAGATGATTTACTTTCTCGATTGTCATCGGCTGGTGATGATATCCTTGGTGATACGGCGTTAGTTGAGAATTTGGAGACTACGAAGAAAACTGCTGCTGATATTGAAAAAAAAGTAAAATGCTTTTTTATCTAGAAAAAAAATTATGTATACAGAATAATTTTATACTGTGTCGTGTTCGTATTTTAGGTCGCCGAAGCTAAAATTACTTCAAAAGAGATTGATGTAGCTCGTGAATTCTATAGACCAGCTTCAGCCAGAGCATCCTTGTTGTACTTCATTTTGAATGATCTCAACACTATCAATCCTATTTACCAATTTTCTCTGAAGGTAGGTATCATAAGTATTTCGTTATTAATATTTCTGTGGTAGGTATATATCAGACAGACCACATCTAAATGCTATACTTTAATTTAATCTTAGCTTAATCTTGGAGATAAATAATGTAATCAAAAAATCCATCTTTCAGGCCTTTAGTGTGGTATTCCAAAAAGCAATATCTCGTGCAGAGCCAGCTGACGAACTTGGCCAAAGAATCAAGAACCTTATTGATTGCATTAGCTTCTCTGTCTACCAGTACACCTCGAGGGGACTCTTTGAATGCGACAAACTTATATTTGCATCTCAAATGACATTCCAGGTAGGTATTGAAAAAAAAAAAATATACTAGACGATTTTTAAATCCTTATTTTTTTTATAAAGAAGAATAATAGTTATTTTTCATGTGCTTTCTTTCAGGTGCTTCTTATGAGCGAAGAAGTATCATCAGTGGAATTAGATTTCTTCCTTCGTTTTCCCATAAAACCTCACGTAACTAGTCCAGTGGATTTCCTATCCAACCAGAGTTGGGGAGGTATATGCTCATTGGCCGGTAAGGAAGAGTTCCGGAATTTGGACAGAGACATTGAGACATCGCCTAAGAGGTGGAAGAAGATTGTTGAAGTTGAATGTCCTGAAAGAGAGAAATTCCCTCAGGTAAACCATAATCCAGAATTAGGTAGGTACATATAAAAATAATGTTGGCTTATAAATAACGAATAATTAATTCCTAGGAATGGAAAAATAAACCAGCTCTTCAAAGACTATGCATGTTAAGAGCTCTAAGACCTGACAGGATGACATATGCTGTAGCGTAAGTATTAACAAATAACCCGCTTATTTTACTTTGCACTAAAAACCTCAGATGAAAACGTAATTTCCATACTGTTACATAGGGCATACATCGAAGAAAAGATGGGCGCAAAATACGTGGAAAATCGTACAGTGGAGTTCAGCAAATCATTCGAAGAGACCAGCCCTACTACTCCAATATTCTTTATCCTGTCTCCTGGAGTCAACCCGTTGAAGGACGTAGAAGCGTTGGGCAAGATCATGGGCTATACGGCAGACAATGGAAACTTCCATAACGTGTCCTTAGGTCAGGGACAGGAGATTGTGGCTGAACAAGCGATGGATGAAGGGTTGCAAAAAGGACATTGGGTGGTTTTGCAGGTATTCAATTGTTGCAACTAAATTGTCCTTAATCAGTCGTAATTGTATGTTGGTTTGAAATGGATTTTGTAACATGCTGGAGTGTTAGGTAGTGGGAGCCTTAGTCTTTATATTGTTTTTTTAATTATTTTCTAATTAGACTTTTTATGCCCTAAGTATTTTCCAGAACATTCACTTAGTAAAGAAATGGCTTCCGAACCTAGAGAAGAAGATGGAGAGCTTCGCGAACGGTTGCCATGACAACTTCCGTTTGTTCATGTCAGCTGAACCGGCTGCGACGCCTGCGGCTCATATCATACCACAGGGCATTCTGGAGTCCAGCATTAAGATTACTAATGAACCACCTACTGGGATGCAGGTAATCTGGATGTCAAATTATGGATTAAGAGTCTAATCTATCTTGACAAAGGTGGTCTGAGGGAGGTCGGGTCACCAAAACTTTTTTATTTACACCACATTGCCTTGGGTAATCTATTAGTACAAAAGAGATAAAAATACTGAGACAATGTATCAGACATAGTTATTGTAGTAATAATGTCGCTATCTTTAAAAAACATGACGCAAATAAGTGTGTTGTGTTTACAGGCTAATATTCACAAAGCACTCGACAACTTCAATCAAGAAACGCTAGAGATGTGCGGCAAGGAAGCTGAATTTAAAGCGATATTGTTCGCTCTGTGCTACTTCCACGCTGTCGTTGCTGAGAGACGAAAGTTCGGGCCTCAGGGATGGAACAAAATCTATCCGTTTAATGTTGGTGAGTACCTGTAGAATTTTGAACTCGACTCTACAGTTAACTACAAACGTATCTAAGAAGTATCTTTACATGTGAGTCTTCGTATTTGGCTCCAAAATTTTCCTATTCATGTTTCGAACTGCCATTTTAGGTGATTTAACAATAAGCGTCTTTGTCTTATACAACTACTTGGAAGCGAATGCAAGAGTGCCTTGGGAAGATCTCCGCTACTTATTTGGAGAAATCATGTACGGTGGACACATTACTGATGATTGGGATCGTAGACTTTGCAATGCATACTTGGAAGAGTTGATGCAACCTGATTTAGTAAGTTCAACATAATTATTATTTTGGTCCAGAATTTATGCTTTTCAACGTACCCACGTGATTTATAAAGTAAATTATGGGTACATGTGGATATACATCATCGGTTTTCATTCCACGGAACACCTCTGGGTATAAAAAATTGTAAATGAGATTTCAGAAGAGGGATTCTCTTCTAGATTTAGTGGTGGAGTAAAAATATTTTTATGATCACACGTAACGTCATCTGACACACTGTTCTCTCCATTATCCAGGTAGACGGCGAACTCCAACTAGCTCCTGGATTCCCAGCTCCTCCCAACACAGACTACGTGGGCTATCACCAGTACATAGAGGACGCCATGCCCGCTGAGTCCCCCTACCTCTATGGCTTGCATCCCAACGCAGAAATCGGCTTCCTCACCACTACTTCGGAGAATCTGTTCAGGACTATATTTGAGATGCAGCCGAGAGATGCTCAGGCTTCTGGAGCCGCTACCGTTACTAGGGAAGAGAAGGTTTGTTAGATTGTGTATTATTAAACAATTATAGGTCTGATCTTTATAATCATTTTGTGATACTATCACCAAAAAACTGTATGCTCAGTGAAGAAGAAGAAGTTTATTCATTCGATTCACGTGTTACGCTTGGATAAGTATAAATAACAAAATAAGCTAGAATTACAGTTTCCTTAAATCCACGTCATAATTAACAGTCTTACATAGCCCTGTAGTTTTATTCAATTTATCTAATATCTATGTATAGTCTAACGGTGTTAGATTGGATGAAATTACAAAAAAAAATTACCAAACCTACAAAATATAACGTGGAAATGATAAATTATTTTGGATAATAGTTTGGCTCTTTCAACAGGTAAAACAAATGCTAGATGAAATAATAGAGAAGCTACCTGAAGAGTTTAACATGACTGAAATCATGGGCAAAGTAGAGGAGAGGACTCCCTACGTCATTGTGGCATTCCAAGAGTGTGAGCGGATGAACTATCTCACTGGAGAAATGAAGAGGTCTCTGAGAGAACTGGATTTAGGTCTCAAGGTAACAAAATTTCTTTGAGCTTTTGGGAAGGGAATGGAATAGATAATAATGAAAGTTACTTAATTTTAGGGTGAATTGACAATCACATCAGATATGGAAGAATTGGAAAATGCCTTGTTTTTGGATCAAGTAAGTGCTATTGTTTTCTTTGGATTTAAATGAAGTAAGTTACACTTGGACACTCAACAACCATAAATTATTTTATCAGGTTCCTGCAATTTGGTCAAGTCGAGCATATCCTTCGCTGCTCGGTCTCTCAGCCTGGTTCGTGGACCTTACCTTGAGGTTACGAGAACTTGAAACTTGGGCTACTGATTTTGTCGTAAGTATCAATGCAATATACTTATCTCTACCGATTGTTCTTTCGCCGGTATGGCTAGTTTCTTATCTGTGATAGAGTAGAAGTCTTGTATTGCTTTCAATAGGTATTTTATCCTTTTGGATACTAAAGACTTTTTGATATACATTTGAATAAAATTAGATTTTGCTTGTATCATTAAAATAAATGCTCGTATATTTCATTTGTACTTACGAGTATGATCTTTGTATAATTTAGTTACCAGCATCAGTATGGCTAGGCGGTTTCTTCAACCCTCAAAGTTTGCTGACGGCCATCATGCAGAGCACAGCGAGGAGGTACGAACTGCCGCTTGACAAGATGTGTCTGCAGTGTGACGTCACCAAGAAGATGAAAGAAGAATTCACGTGAGTATTATTGGTGATTGATAAAATGAGTTGCCTTATAGAAGCAAACTGTATTAATTGGTCAGGGAAGTGTGAATGCAAGTGTAAAGGTTATAAAAGGTAATATTTGCAAGTGATGGGAAGTTATGAGATTGATAAGAATGAAAATAAATAACAATTTTTAGAATAATCAAATATGAATGGTACGGGAAAATTACACCCAGATACAAACACAAATAACATGTAGAATTTTATAAAACTATTGAAACCAAAACCTTAAGAGGGGTTGACGGCCAATATTTCATATTATACTAGTTTATAACTAACTCTACGTACCATTCTAACTATTACATAATATTTCTTTATTATTTTTGTACTTTTCATAGGTACTGGTGAGTAACAACGCTACATTAAAACATGGAATCTAAGTATTAAAAATAAATCGGCCAAAAGAGGCTTTAGCTTTAGGTATACAAATAAATTGGCTGATACCTCATATAAAATCACACGCTATGATTGAAAGCGGCACACTATGTTGTTATACAGATTATTGTATATTAAAAAGATTTCTCTGTTGCTTTTGGTAGATTTTATGGTAGAAAAATAAAATTACCAAAAATGTATATAACCTAAATTAAATACTTTGTATATTCTGCCTATTTCCAGGTTGTGCTTTGCTTGTAGCGTTTAAGGTTACATAAAGCTTTAATAAATTTAAAATAGAAAACTATTCTGATGAAGTAATGTTCTTGTAAATGCTACCTTAAAAGTATAATTTCGTCTTAATAATTAGCAAGTTGTACTGCGTCATCTAGTAAGTCGGTTTTAGCTGTTAATGATGTACATACAGATCTACGTAAGTTTTCTTCTAGGTATAGTGCCTCTTCTTAGGTTACCTTTCTCTCTGCTATGTCTAAGCTTATTTGTCTTAACTTTCTTAGTATTGTCAGTAAATGGTTATTTGCATTGTACATTCCGCTATTGACTGAGATATGTAAAAAGGTACAAAGTCTGTGTAAATAAATTTCATCTTCATCATTATTTCTTCTGGTCTTTAGATTCATAACATCATGGTTTATGAATCACAATACATGATCATATTTTTTTTCTGGTGATAGTATAGTCGCTAATTAATGAATTTCATATTTTATAAGAACTATTTTCCCTGCTTCATAAGTATATGAACCTAAGGACCAGTATACCATCACTCATCAATCCATGACATCACTATTCTAACGCCACATTACTCTCTAGGATCGCAGACACACGGAGCGCACCACGCGATGGTGCCTTCGTCCATGGTCTGCTGATGGAAGGCGCGAGGTGGGACCAACAGGCCGGCATCATTATGGACTCTAAGCTTAAAGACCTGTTCCCACCCATGCCTGTCATTAACGTCAGGGTGAGTACAAATATTTGGTGGCCTAGAATATCTTGAGGAAACCTGAACTTTTAAAGTCTGAATCGCTTATCCACTTTGGGTAAATACGGTGATTAACGTAGGAATGAGCGTGTAAGAGAAGAGTGTTCTGCAGAGGGACAATAAAAAATAGGGCTGATAAAAATAAGTTTAATTTAAATTATAATATTCGGCAAGAAAGATTCTAGTTTTAGTATGTTTAGATAGTCCATTAACATAGTTAATTAATTAAATTCCATATCAGGCCATAACCCAAGACAAGCAGGATCTCCGCAACATGTACGAGTGTCCAGTATACAAGACGCGCACTCGAGGACCGACATACGTGTGGACGTTCAACCTGAAGACCAAGGATAAGCCCGCTAAGTGGACGCTAGCGGGAGTCGCTTTGTTGTTGCAGATATAATTATTTTATTGTCTTTGTAACTGTTGAAATAGTCTTGTGAAAAGAAAATGTTTATTTTGTGCACAAATTATTTTTAATAAGTTTAATATATCTTTTTGAAAACAGCTTGCGATTAAATCGTGTTACGAAACGGATTCATGTTTCAGATCGCTTTTATAGAATTTTAGTTAGAGAACGTCTATGTAAATGCTATGTACCTAAATGTTTATATCTCAAAAGTACTGGAAATAAATTTTATTTCATGTTCTTCTTATTTTTCATTCCTAATACTTACTTACTAGTCGTAGAAAAGATAGTAAGCATTAAACTTAAACCATCTTAAATTATCAAAAAAATCACGAAACAGACTTCTATAGTTACAGCTGACTCATTTAACCAAAACTTAAATCATATCCCAAACTAACCTGACCTTTATATTCACGCCTAAAGTCTAATAGACAAAAAATATGCGAACTTTATATTTATAACCATGATTCATTATGAGGAAGACTTAAAAAACGCCGGCGGCGACAATATTTCTGATTCTGACCTTCTGACCTCCGACAGACGTCATCAATATTCTGACCACAATAGATCCAAATGACTTTCTCCAATGATTTTGTTAATGAGTGAATATATTAATATCTGGTACAGCTTTCACGATATTGTATTGGCTATATGGATTGTCGGACAAAAGAAAAGAAAACTGGTTTCTTGATTAGAACTGCAGAATATTTTAGTTAATCTTGGAACGTTTATTTGCGAATAATATTTTCGTAATTGTATCAACTTTGTTTTTATATGTAGGTAGTATAAAAAAGATGGCTCATCTTTTTACCTTTCATTTCCTAAGTGGTGAAAAACTTCGAGAGGCATTCATTTTCTTTTATTCCTTCCCACAAACGGTCAGGCGGATAGCGAATATCACAATTTATTTGTTCTATATATTTTTGTGGACACCGTATACCTAATGCATAAAAATATACCTAGTCTTACATGTCATACAATAGCCTAATGCTCTAAGAATGTGTATAAAATCTTGTTGTTTTAGTAATACAACAAAAAGCTTCCAAAGCTTATTCTCCATGACCCCTGGCCCTGACTAGCAGGCTACTCATCAACGTCTTCAAATTATCACAAGACATCTACATAACATATCTAAGCTAAGTTTTGTAATAAATGCGTGATGTCATAAGATAATATTAACGATTATAACACGCGTATAACTTGTATTTCTGTCCGTAAATCATAATTATATTGAAATATCGATGATAAAATGACGAAGAATGTGTCATCTTGTCAAATTTCTGGTGATAAATAAATGATCAGACTTTGCCATGAATAGGTACATATACCTATATAGATCGTGATTTTTTGGTAATAAATGGTTGAAAGTTTCACTGTCACATTTAAAACAAACGTAAATTCAAATCCAATATTTTTTATTAGGCAAACATAGACTGGTATTACGTTACTATCGGTCAACGTTTCACAAACAATCGTTAGTTAAAAAAAAATATATATATATTTAGGCGAGTCCATGGCAAAATATTGTTGCATGTGCATATTACATTACCTACCTATACTTTCTCTCAGTATGTAGAAACATACCCATACATGTTTTCTCAAATTTGTTTCTATGGTGACAATATAAAATATCGATGACCTAATCAACTGATATATCGATAATATAACGTCGATGATCGAACCAAAATCCATAAATTGTAGATCAGGATGTTCTGTGATTAAGAACATCGTAAAATTGTTCTAATATATATAACGTTATATTGTTCAGAATAAATTAATTAATTGTGGCAAGATTGGTGATATTAGGTTTTTTCGTTAATTAAGGATGAAACAGATTTATAAGGAGAAAAATAAATTATTTCTATTGTAGAGTTTGACGGACAAGTTGTTAATTTTTTAAATTGATTTCCATTCTTAATTTTGTCGGATACTCTTTTTTTTATGGGATATCATCAGATGACCCGTCTCGCTGTGGGTGACAGGGTGAGAGAGTGTCAGACTTTTACTGACTAAAACCGACAATATTCCTTCTTGAGTCCTAATTTCGTCGGATACTTCAGCGGTATTTCACAATTGAATCCAAATTAAATCGGCGGATATAAAATATTTTCCGATAACCTTATATAAATTGTCGTTAAAATCCAAAAACCTTTTATCACGTCTTTTTGCTCTGAATAAAACAATATTCTATTAACATTCACAGCTAACATTTCCCTTTCAAAATACAATTAGTCTAGCATTAGCTATTTCTGTATCGTGGGCGTGCATTAGCATGATACATACGACTAGTTAGTCCGTAGTTAGGGCCCTACTTAATTCTCATGTAGGTACAGTCGTGTACATTGAGTCGTTGTGAACACGTGAAATCGAAAGTTAATGAAATGAATTATTTAGATATTCTAATGTTGGATGTGAGGCGAATTTGTTGCGTTAATTTTTGTGTCTCGGAGTGTTGTTGGGAACAGGATAAGGCTTAAATAGAATACGTTAAATATACGTGTCTAAATAGTACCTATACCTACTTTAATAATTCTTACGTCAAAAAATTAAACGGAATACTTGAATAAGTATTTAAGTTTTAACAGATCTTTGCCAGAAAGCTCATCGGGAACTCATCATACATGATGTGTACTTAAGTCTTATATTTTCTTAGTAACATTTCGGCATACTTAATGATTTCTATTTCAGCTCATTATAAGATCCGCCTCAACAAACCAAATGATATATTTGCCTCCCACTTAACGTTGTTGGTTAAAAACATTTTTTTATTAATCACGAACCATAAATAAATCATAAAACACTACATAATTAAAGCCTATAATTATTTATCCATTAAATCATGTCATACCTATAATTTTATGATTTAAAAAATCTGTTTTGATCGTGGAGTGCGAACAAAAGGCTATCGATCAATGATTTTCCTGTCAGTTTTGTAATTAATGAGCAATTTCAGTTTCCTGGTGATGGATCTATTAAAAATCTATAAATATCAATCAGGATTATCGGGCTCCATGGGTACTTATTTCGTTAATAGGTATCAAATTATATTTGATACTATGATTATTTAATAACTCAATATTGGTTTTAGGAAACCGGTTATTATCTGGTATGTAATCAGATGTTATGTTCAATTCATTTATGAATGACTATTATTGTTTAATGTGTCCCAAGTGACCCACCCCTGCCTGAGAAGGATCTTTCTTATTTCTCAACATATTATGTACTGGTGGAACCCCATGAAATGCTGTTTATTATTTTTGACTTAGATGGATAGGTACCTACGCAAATAGGTGCGACGGAGGCTTTCGTCTACTTAAGTATATCAAAAAAAATCATTTTACTTCGTGCTTAATTAATTCAACCAATTGGTCACAAATCATAAAATGGGTGTGACGTTATGTTTGTATTAATATGTTAAATAGAAAACACTCATCACCTTGACACCTTACTACTAATTTGAAATCCATTGTGTTAAGCTGTGTAGGTCGATGATGAACAAACTTCATAACAAATATCTATTCTTTATAACTAGGTAAGTACTTGGTTCATATAATTAGAAAATCTATATAATATTTTTAAGAGATTTTAAAGCAATCCGTCGGGTTCTATTTGACCTTAATAAGGATTAATTGTAAGTAATATAGCAAAGATATTGAATAAGAAAGATTATTTTGATTGAGTTATCAATTTCAAAGGAATGGTCTCGTGAGGATTTCCGGCATTTTTGTTGTATATTAAATTTTAATAAAAAGCTAACGGCAGCAAACGCAGTTAATTCTTGATTGATCGACTCTTGTGACTTTATTACAAAAAACTTTAGATAAAAACATGAAACCTGATAAAATTTGTGTTCTTTATGACCCATGATATTTAAATAAAAGTAGCCTATTACTTTTTACAAACGCTACTTTGATCGTATCACAAAATAAAATAAAAGAAAAGCTATTTTTGCCAAACTGTGTCTAGGTCATGACATTGCGAAGGTCGGACGAATCTAGATCTAAATTGGGTCTTCATTCCTTTGGACCTATTTTTTTGGTGCCGATGTCAGGTAGGGACCTGTTTAGTTGTTCTGGAGCACGCTTTGTTATTTAAATTTTGCACCTTCCAAATAGATTTATGGAGATGTTTGGGAATTTTAATTTGGACCCAAATAAAAAGGGAGGTTATTTACGATGTTAATGCTGTCCTGGGGGGTGATTCTCTAACGCAAAACATCTTTACAACCAAGAAATCATCGTTGCAACATCTATATGTGCGCGATCGCAGCGCTTTAACGATGTTGACGGCGTGACATAGAACTACAATATGGTTCCAAATGTATGAAAAATCATCCTCGCCTTCGACTACAACGACGACTTCGCCTTCGATTTCATCCTTCAAACCGAAAAGCTTGTCATTTGTTTGGTCGTCGTTGTTGTCATCTATGATGTGTCAGTAGAGAATCGCATGGCTGGTACCTTTGACGTGTGACACAATCGACGACGGAGCGGGGCACTAAGTACCTTANTTATATAAAAATTAACATAAAGGTTCACTGTAACTATATTCTACAGGAGACACTTCCTTGTGTACTGTGGTCCCCAAACTAGGCGCTGCCTGTATCTTGGGGACCTGTGGTGATGATATGTCTTTGAGTGAAGAGAGAATCAGGGGGGTGATTCTCTAACGCAAAACATCTTTACAACCAAGAAATCATCGTTGCAACATCCATAAGTTCGCGATCGCAGCGCTTCAACGATGTTGACGGCGCGACATAGAACTAAAATATGGTTCCAAATGTATGAAAAATCATCCTCGCCTTCGACTACAACGACGACTTCGCCTTCGATTTCATCCTTCAAACCGAAAAGCTTGTCATTTGTTTGGTCGTCGTTGTTGTCATCTATGATGTGTCAGTAGAGAATCGCATGGCTGGTACCTTTGACGTGTGACACAATCGACGACGGAGCGGGGCACTAAAAACCTTAGAGTATACATTAGTAACCTATAGAGTGATAATGTCATCTTAATTCCCTTGTGCCGAACGGGAGCAGGTGTGTTATCTGTGGTAAAACGCTTTGATAGTGATGTTCTTAAGATGCAGCAAGAATATCGATAGTTAGAATTATAACAGTAACGTAACTTAATTATTGTTTTGGTTTAATAATAATTGTAAAATAATACAGTGAATTGAATAATGATACCGATAGTCCATTTTAGTAGGAACTTAAATAAAGGTAATTAATCTTGATAGGACTTTTTACAGAAATACCAGACAAATACCTACCTATACATTAGTATTAGTACTGGCTATAATGGAATTATTTTTTATTATTGTATTTAGGTACAGACGACAGCAGGTCAAACTACCCGAATCTGTCAAATTTTACCAATCGAACATTATCCTTCCACTTTTGTGGTAAGGTTGAAAATCTATTGATGAAATATGACAGATTGAGGTAGGTTGATGTGCTGGCGTCTGCACCTAAAACCTTCTCCTAAGTCTGAACACACTATGCTGATCCATCAAATCAGCATCAAAATCGGTTCAGCCAAACGTGAGGTAATCGCGTACATACATACAGTCAAACTCATAATGTAAGAACCGCCTTTTCTAAATTCGGTTGAAAATGTGGACAACTTTTGAAGTCACGATAAAAACATATCGTATCCAATAATCGACTTAGTAGTACAACGCTATGTTCCAATGAAATTTGAAATTAGAAAAATGGCCGTTGACAACGCGTGATGCTGACCCGCCCCGCCTCTCTCGCAACCCCCTTTCAGACCCTTATTTTTTTTGGAGAATTAATCAATTACTAAATAAATAATACGTAATGACTGCTTGAAAAAAATATNGTACATACATACAGTCAAACTCATAATGTAAGAACCGCCTTTTCTAAATTCGGTTGAAAATGTGGACAACTTTTGAAGTCACGATAAAAACATATCGTATCCAATAATCGACTTAGTAGTACAACGCTATGTTCCAATGAAATTTGAAATTAGAAAAATGGCCGTTGACAACGCGTGATGCTGACCCGCCCCGCCTCTCTCGCAACCCCCTTTCAGACCCTTATTTTTTTTGGAGAATTAATCAATTACTAAATAAATAATACGTAATGACTGCTTGAAAAAAATATTGATCTTTTATTTTGCTTGCTGGAATATTTTTTACAGCTTTGCGCAGTATATTTCACCATTTTAACTTCAAAATAAAATAAAATATTGCTCTGTGACTTGATGTGACGGGTACTGTTTTGACACTGATTGAAGGTGACAAGGAGAATCGCGCATGTTCACACCAGTGTACCCGGTGTGTACCCTGTTAGACGCACTCTATTATAGATGTATACTCTAAGCTAAGTACTAACAGGGGTGTTTGCTTCAATTAATATAGGCGTATCGGGGCAGTGTTGCACGCCTATAACATAGAGCGCATCATAAGTACACCTACAAACGCTAGTTGAACCAGAAATTTATTTGCTGCAGTAACTGTAATGACTGTTCAACAAATGCAACAAAGTAGATTAAAGAATAAACCTCCATGTATAAAAAAACAGTGGTTCGTATACTCATGTGAAGCTCACATGTATATTCATGGGACGTGGCTGAAGCCGTAGGGAACAGCTAAGAGGCTATATTTTATCCTGATATACATAGATAGTAGTTCCATCGGGACACTTGTGAATCTTCGCAAAACAGTGATCTTGCTTCAAGTTCTGAATACATAGGTTAGTTACTAGATAGTAGTAGGCTATTTACAAGATACGAGTGGGTTTCAAACTGACTCACGGTGTAAACAAGACGAAAACGACTGTAGGTTGTAATCTGAGTCTTAAGTAATGTTATATGCTAATCGTGAGGCACATCTCTAACTAAATAACTTTAATTTATATTGGTTCATTTTAGTTTTGAAACCGGGAATTTTGGGAAACTAAGATAATTTTGTATTTTTTAATTGTCTCAGATTTAGTCTATGTATCTATACTAATATTACAAAGCTGAAGAGTTTCTCTTCTAATCTCAGGAACTACTGGTCCGATTTAAAAAATTCTTTCAGTGTTAGATAGCCCATTTATCGAGGAAGGTTACAGGCTACTTTTTATCCGGGTGCGCGAAGTAGTTCCCACGGGAAAGCGGGTGAAACCGCTGGCGGAAGCTACAGGTTATAAAGAGGAAAGATTTGTATGTTTGTAACGAAATGGCTCAAAAAGTACTGAACCGTTTAAGATTCTTTCATTGTTGGGAAGCTGTACTATCCCCGAGTAACATAGGCTTTATTAAAATTTTGTCTAGATTTAGGATGTAGTTCAACCACGTAGTAGTTTAACTACGCGGAGACAGCTAATCTATATTAATATTATAAAGCTGAAGCGTTTGTTTGTTTATTTGAACGCACTAATCTCAGGAACTACTGGTCCGATTTGAAAAATTCTTTCAGTGTTAGATAGCACATTTATGGAGAAAGGCTATAGGCTACTTTTTATCCGGGTGCGCCGAGCAGTTCCCACGGGACGAAGAGTGAAACCGCTGGCAGAAACTAGTTATATTGTAAAGAGCTGAAGAAACTGGGTTGTGATGTATGTTGTATATGGGCATAGCGTCACCTCTAAGATACCTTAGTCACTAATAACATACCTAAATAATTTGTTATCTTACATTCTCTAACTCTTAGGTATACAAATAGGTATACAAATATAAATATTTTAAGACAAACCAGGCTTTAAGTTGCTATGAAAAGGATGCCACGACTTAATATTCGAAGGTTGGAATTCGCGATCTTTAGTCTTCAACAAAAATCCACATACGGCTATTCAAGTTTCCATACTTTGTGGACAGATTCTAGCAATAAAGCTGGCTGTCCAGTTCGTGTAATAAAAATCTTATAGATATAGCGTAGCATATGTTAGGTATATTTTACATTGATATTAACAGTCGTTGCTTTTTTCAAATGAAATACAGAAGCTCTATTCAAGGTATAGTATAGTAAATATAGTAGCCTTATCGGCAATTATATATTTGAGCCGTTTGGGGTCGAAACTCTCGGGCCGTGGGGTCCGAGCGCCCTTCTGCTTGTTAAGGATATTTCCAAACGCCTTGTTGACACTTCTCGTGACCCAAAGGCTGGCCTTTACTTCGCCCAGCGACTAAGCATTGCCATTCAACGTGGCAATGCGGCCAGCCTCTTGGGTACACTACCGGTTGACAGCGATGAGGATCAATTTTTTAATGCGCTTTTTTAAAAGTTCTTAGGTTAAGTTTTTTTTTGTAATAGAATAAGGTGGTTGTAAATATATGTAAATAAAAACAAAAAAAAAAAAAATTAAAAAATTCAAGGTATCATAATAAAATACGAACAAAAATCTAAATATAGTTCTGGGATGAAGAATTTAAAGAAATTTAAATTTCCATCAACCCCTTGTAAAGATGGTATATACTTTAGTCACGTAATACTATAGCTTCTCATTTACTAAGTTAGCTTAGTATTTCATCGCTTATCTTTCAATACACATAAGCTTATAGCTATCTACTATTTAAAATAATGCAATTGGGTGTCCTTGCATCCATAATTGATGCGCCTGATTTAGTATGAGTGTCATCAATTATCGCATTTTTGTTGGCATAAGTTGAAAACTAATGTAAATTCTAATTGAATGTAGTTATTTGATTGAATATTATGTTTTTTGTAAAGAATATTCTGCGGATTTTGCTCTTCTATTTCATGTGAATCTACTACAATTGAGTAAAGAGGCAAGTTAGAAGCGCGCTGCAACTGCAACTGCAACGTGCACGTGGTGCTGCCGCTTCGATCTAAAGCCGAAAATAAAGAAGAGTCGAAAGAAGAAATTATAAATACATACAAACTAGTAGTGCAGTCGCCAGCACACTTTCAAGTTGCACCTTAATCGTTTTTGTTGTAAAGCTGAAGAGTTTGTTTCTTTATTTATTCAACTTTGAACTATACTATACTATACTACTATACTAACACATGACAGAAGAAGTTATATCATAAAATAGTACAATGGTGTTACTTGGAGAGTAAGAATACAAAAAAGTAGACATATTGTGTAAAAGAAAAGAACAAAAAAATATTTCTTTATCTGAATGCTCTTGGTATCTATTTTCTAACACTTCTGATTTGAAACAATTTTTAGGTTTTAAATAACTCATTTATGGAAGGCTACAGACAACTACATTTTAGGGTGCACGAAATTGTTCCTTCAAGACGTGGGCAGAATGGAAACGAAATAAAATTTTAATTATGTTTATGGAAATGGTATCGAAGCGAAGTGTAATTCATGAATTATCAATTTTATATTTTACTAGCTTTTGCCAGCGGTTTCACCCGCGTCCCGTGGGAACTACTCCGCACACCCGGATAAAAAGTAGCCTATATCCTTCCTCGATAAATGGGCTATCTAACACTTAAATAATGTTTCAAATCGGACCAGTAGTTCCTGAGATTAGCGCGTTCAAACAAACAAACTCTTCAGCTTTTTAATATTAGTATAGATTGATTAATTGTCGTGAATTTTGATTTGATTTTATCGTATATGCTTTGCGTGATTTCATTGAACTGAATTAGAACTAATAACATCCTGTATTTACTTGTTTAAGTTGGTGAGAAATAATGAAGGTAATTGCTGTTGTTGTTACCCTAACGTTTTAAAAAACAAGTAAATTAAAATACTTAGTTGCACGTTCAAAAGTGGTTTCATTGTAGCAAACTTAAATACACAGAACATATCTTTTTCTGTCTAGTTCATTTCTCAATTTAAGATTCATAAAGCGTACACAAATTAAAAACAAACTTAGTCAATTAGAAACACAGAGTACATTTGATTAGAAACTTCATGTACCTACGATGTAAACACAAACTAAACTCAGACGAAAAAGATTACAAAATCCAATTGTTATTTTCTTAAACACAGCTAATTACTTTCCTAGATATTGTTAAACCTAATTATTTGACTACCTCCGCCAATGAAATTTGGACCTTTTGGCATTGGGATAGAGTTGAATTTAGCTGGTTTAAGAATAAGAAGATTGCGTGACAACAAAGCAAGATAATGGGTGGTCAGTGTGGTCAGTGAAAGTGACCAACTGTAAGTATTTGTATCTCCAGTAGATCCATCTCGTTGATATTGTAGTGATTAGGATTGTAAGAAGATCATTATTGTTCATAGATAGCGTACTTAATAGTAATGATTTTGAGGCAAACGGGTTTCACTTTAATCTGAGACTATCAGGATGTTGATGTTACTATCTTTAAAGACTAGCGGTTCTTTTCACAAGTTCTAGATAAAGTTCTGGATAACTATCTGGCAGATAGTGCCGTAGAACTGTTTTATGTTTTGACTACTTTTCTATGGCATGATTGATTGTCAGATCTAGAATCTTTATCTGGCCACTAATCTTGTAAAGAGAAATAAAAGGATCCATATTTCCAAGGTTCTTTAAAAAAAAACTAATATTCTTTTCCTATCACATAATCTTTCACAACGTCCCAACTACTGTTTCTTTTCTTATCCCAACTTCCCTCTTTCATTGACAAAATGTTGAAGGTACCTATCATTCTCAAAGCAAAAAAGTTACCTTGAAAGTCTCTAAAGAGTCCTTTCACTCCTACTAAGCTGTGCTATTACCCCGTTATCCTTAAACCTAGACTTAGATTTATAGGTTCTTAACTTTTTGTGCAAATCAGTTGTGAGTATTGAGCGCGCAGACCGGCGCACGCGTTCAACCGGTCACCTACCGAATATGGAGCTGTACCCGTTACCAATGTGATGGACGGCCATTCATGGATCGATATGGTACAAGTCTCAATCGATTAGAACCGAGGTTTGTGTTTGAGGAATGGTACATTGAGCAGTTTGGTTTATAATAAACAAAACTTCAAAAAAAGAAGTAGGATCTCAATTCCATGGTGTATACCTATGGTGAGTTGCAGCTATCTATAGGTATACATATGTGTATATAGCTAGCTATATATGTGTACGTCATATCTAAATTGTGTAACATGCTTACATTGAAGTAGAGTAACTGCAGCATATTTGGAATACCAGTTTGTTTTTTGAGAATAAATTTAAAGAAAAAAGGGATAGCTCAATAAAAAATACGTTTATTACTTGAAAAACTATTAAACTTTAATATTAATAACTATCATATAAAACCAAAGTCAGGAACCTTATCAAAAAACAAAAAGAACTACAAATAAAAAAAAATGTGAATCGACTTATAGGGCAGGTAATTTGGAATATAGTATTCCAAATTATATTCACAACAGTCATATTTTTGTAACAGTCTTATATCTTTTGATTGGCGGTAGCAGCGGCCATTTCTTCCTTCTCCGACGTCTTTCTCTCTTTGTAAGCTTGATATGTTGCAATTTCTAAAAAAAAAATATGTTCACGTGTAGTATCCCAAATTAACAACATACCATCCTAATCTAAAACGGCATGTCACATTTTCAATTCTAGAAATATTCACAAAATCAAAGTAAAATCATTAACTGAAAAGGTCACATAACAGTTTGAATTATTACACTAAAAATTTTACGCATGAGAGTAAATAATTATCACTGTTTGCATACTTACCAAAAAAGTTTTGAATTTTGTCGTTTTGTTTCGTCGGAGCTGGTAGCCGGAATGTCAAAATTGCGTCCTGTTTTTAATGCTAGATGTCGTAGTGTGTCTTAGGACGTTATCTTTACGGCAAAAGAAAATAGATGGCGTTAATAATNAAAAAACAAAAAGAACTAAAAATTAAAAAAAATGTGAATTGACTTATAGGGCAGGTAATTTGGAATATAGTATTCCAAATTATATTCACAACAGTCATATTTTTGTAACAGTCTTATATCTTTTGATTGGCGGTAGCAGCGGCCATTTCTTCCTTCTCCGACGTCTTTCTCTCTTTGTAAGCTTGATATGTTGCAATTTCTAAAAAAAAAATATGTTCACGTGTAGTATCCCAAATTAACAACATACCATCCTAATCTAAAACGGCATGTCACATTTTCAATTCTAGAAATATTCA
>NWSH02000517.1:3689999-3703663 GCA_002382865.2 Heliothis virescens
ACATTTACCATTACAGGCTAACCCAATGCGATAAATGCCCCTATTAACTATTATTATTTATACTTTTAACTAATCTATCTATAACTAATGATGAACAATGCATTTCTTGTGAATTCACTCAGAGAACAATAAAATATATCCGTATCACTCGCTATGAGGTTGAGCGTGCGGAGCGCCCGCGTCAGTGGCGCCTCCCTTAACAGGTTGGTCCGAGCGCGCGGTTCCACTAGCAGTCGTGGCTGACGTCGTCGCCACACGTACCTGTCCGGAACACACAGCCTCACCTGCCCGAGAACAACTGCATTATGTACCTTTCCTCTTAATAATTTAAATATATATGAGGCTAGTGCCAGTTCCCTCCTAACCCTCAACTCGTTGTATCCCACCATCCCTAAAATAAATAGCGTAGGATACATTAACGGGTAAAAGGGATAGACTCCGTAATAGCGCATATATAAATATCTAATAAATTTATTTTGAACCTTCTCCAGCATGAGACTATATTTAGTTTCATGCGGAGCCCAGATGACTGCGTTACATTCTAACTGGCTCCTCACCAATGCATTATATAATGCTATAATAGCTTTTACATTCGTGAATCCTCGGACCGTACGAAGCACGAAACCCAAATTTCTGTAAGCCTTTTTACAGCTTCGTGTGATGTGATCACGAAAAGTCAAACCGGTGTTAAATCCTACCCCCAAGTCCTTGACTTCTGTTACCCGTTCCATAGGCAGTCCATCAATGTAGTAAGTGTGTAAGATGGGCTTATGTGCGCGAGAAAAAGTGATGGTAACACACTTTGAGCTATTAAACTGCAATAGGTTTTCCTTGCTCCAACTTATTATTTAGATACCAGGGTATTCCAAGTAACCTGCAGTATCCCAAATATGCAGCAGTTCCTCTAGTAGGTTTTGACGGGAAATATTTAAAGAAAATTAATCTCTATGACTTAAAAACTCTTGCCCATATTTCCTTTCGCAATAAAAAGCTACCAATAAATTAATAACTTATCGGTGAGACTAGACCAAATCGCACACTTAAAATTTATAATTTCGGCGCCAAACCTACCTTTCTACCAACAAGTATCAAAGGCGACTGGTACAGACACCAACAGGCTAAACTACCCGAATCTGTCAAATTTTACCGATCGGATATGAACCTTCATCTATTGTGATAAGGTTGAAAATCTATTGAAGAAATTTGACAGATTGATGTAGGTTGGTGTGGTAGTGTATGTACATACATACAACACTAGTTTTTGCTTGACTGTGTTTAAAAAACTAGGCGCAATTTAATTAACGACTCGGAACATAAAGTACATAGTATGCAACTCCACCGGCCTAGTATGCGTGGTAGAATAAGATTCGGAACGATTACTGAACCATTTGGTGAATGTGGAGTACTTTTTAGTGGTTTTAACACTTGGCTATGGTGTTGGCTTGTTATAAAATTAACTTGCTGATTCTAGGCACCGTTTTCTGTACTCACAGAACCCGGGATGTAACTATAGACTAACTGCGGAAATCAATATTCTGTCTATCTCTGGATTTGCTTACTAGTGATAGAATTTTGACATTAGCCCCATACAAGTAATGTCAAATTCCTATCTCTGGTAAGCAAATCCAGAGATAGATAGGTTATTGGGAACGGCCGTATGTCACCCGGGGATAGTGTAGCTTTCCAACAGTGAAAGAATTTTTCTTTATTTTTTAGTTATTCAATAAAAAGTACACCAAAAGCTTCTGTATACAAATTAACAAATACAGTAAGTAGATATAGGTAAATAGCTTAAGGTAAATAGCTTATACAGTTGCCAATGAGAGGTGAACCAACATTCACGAAAAAAACATAAGTGATAACTTTGTCTTAATAAACTAAACACGAACAAAAACAAAACCACCAAAAATACGCTTCGAAGCTAAAAACAGTCGGAAGTATGACTTTCTAGAATGTATTTCTAATATGTCGTCGGGTCAATGTCAATGGTCAATGTTTATTAAGTTGTATAACTGGTTTTCAAAAGCTTTTGATTTTTAATTGATAAGGGAAATAACTTGACATTATTTTTAATACGACTTTTAATGTGATTTCTCACATTATAATTTTCACATCAGGATAAAGAGTAGCCCATGACTTTTCTCAGGGTCTACATAATCTGTAGACCAATTTTTATTTCATTTAAATTGGTTCAGTAGCGTTAACGTGAAATCCCGACAGATAGATTGAATAACTTTTGCATTTATGAACTAAAAAAAAAAATCTCTATGATTTATAAAAAAGAAAATTTTGTGTCAGAAAACCACGAAGAACACACACTGATGTCATGAGTACCCCTAAAACCACAGTATAATTATCTTATACAGTATTGCGACTCGGCCGTGGCCTTGAAATAAGTGCCTACAGCCGCGCGGTACGTAAGCATGAGATAGGGCTGTCGCTGTCGCCCACCTACAGCGTTTTAATTGCATCTGCCTACTTTGAGTTTCTATCTAGTTTTGAGATTGTAAATATATTACTTTTTATTTATTTATTAGCACAAATACTTAATAACAATATAAAATATTATTACATAATATGATTACATAAAATACTCTGTGAATAGAAAAGAATAGAAAGTGTTCAATAAAAATGCAAGTTGTTTTTTTTATTGATAGATTTAATTTAAAAAAAAACATGATAGAACATGATAGAATAGGTAGGTATTTATTTCTAGTAAAAAATCGCGCGGTTGCTGATCAAAAACCAGTACACCGTCCGTTCGTCACTACGGCACACCCGCGACTGTATTATACTAAGGGCCCTTTTCCTGTCATGCGTATTTCAGCCCGCACGCGGGTCTCGTCCGCATGCGGGTGATAGCACGCTCCGGGCCACACGCAGGACTAAGATATCGTTTGCTGCTGCAGTGTTTTGCGTGTCGCCAGTCGCTATAGTGGTGTACAAATTTCTGCAATCGATTTTCAACCTTATCACAATGGAGGTAGGTTAATGTTCGATTGGTAAAATTTGACAGATTCCTATACGTTGACCTGACAGATAGCCGCATCCGGATAGCGCGCACGCGGGTGTGCGCCCGCAGCCAATCCGCATTCAGCACGCGTGCTACCCGCATGATAGGAAAAACATGTATGAAATTATACGATGCGGGCAGCCCGCATGCGGACGAGATCCGCGTGCGGACTTAAATCCGCATGACAGGAAAAGGAGCCTAAGAACATACCAAGTTCCGAGCGCGTAGGTATAGCTCGCGCGTCGTCCGTTTATATGAAGTTAAACTACTGTATGTAATATTATTACCGTGCTAAAACCGTACACGATAATCTATCGGGTGTATAAGTCTAATTGTACAGTGCACTGTACACTACAGTGCAATTATATTGAAAGTATGCTGGCGTTAACTCTGAGGTAGCCACGGTCACTACGCTACGAAAGTATGGGTGAGACTTAGGCGATTTCTTTTTCACGGGTCGATTGTCATTTATCATTAAACTAGGGGTGGTATTTTAGGAAAGTAAGTATTTGCTGCTGGTTTGTCTTGTTTTCTAGAGGAAAAAATATTTTTAAAGTACAAACTTTTAAGACTATTTGTAGATAGCGTTGAAATCTGTGAATTAATAAAAATGTTTAGCAATATATATGTATATATTAAAGTACTTAAGGCCAGTTTCAGAGGTTCCAGATAAGCTATTTGAAAGTTGATGCCATTAAAAAGTTGCAGAATTAGAAACATTTTTATGGCGTCATCTGTCAGATAACTATCTAGGACTTTATCTAGAACTGCTGTATATAGCAAAATACTGCTGATTCTTAACTTTTTTAATGTCTGTGTATTCAATGTGATTGTACTTTTTTTGTAGGTAGTGGTAGCATATCAAAGTAAAACAAAGTTTTGAAGAGCTGCAATTCTTTTGTAATTCTACATGTGTCTTAATGATTAATTAAACAGCAGCCTACAGAAGTGCGATTCTCAACAAACCTCGTAGCATTGACTTTGTAAAAGCGCATTAGAACTTTGTCGTAGGTGTGAGGTCAGCTTAAAGGTCACAGAGTAAAATAATGCTATACATCTGAGATCTCTTTTGTTTGGAGTTTGTTAGATGCTGTGTATTTTATAGAATACATTTTAGAAGTGACTTGTTTCAAGTAAGATAAGTTACAACTCTGAAACGTGAAAATCAGTGAAGCATGTTGCATTTACAAAAATTAATAAATTAGCTGTCCAAATGGGGCGGGGTTCACTTTTTGACCAGGTTTGACCAGTTTCAGTCCTGAGAATGCTCATCAATGTGTTTGATTTTTTTCTCGCAATTCGCTTTATTCATTTCTTCGCATTTCTAAACATTTTTCTTAATTTTAGTAACAGTATATAAATAGGCGCTATCATTGCCAAAGTCGTTTAGTGAAAATGAATATAATTTGACAGAAGTGAGAGAAAGTTAAACACTCTAACACTAGTGCATAATTAAGGTATGTTTGATGTTCAGAGACCAGCACAAAGTCTCGAGAGTTCCAACGTATTGTATTTAACAACTTTTCCTAAAGCAAGCAATTATGTTTATTTATACAATTGTAGACAGAAAGCCATTTTTCCTAATGTGTCTCCGTATTTTGTAGGTTTTGTGTAAGTATGTTAATAGCTTATCGATTATTTTATATTTGCAGACTAATGATAGTGATTTTAGAATTTTAATCTATATCTACAATGGATTTACGCAGTGGGCTTCATTGTAAATCTATTTAAAAAATATTGATAAACATACACATATTTATTTTGCATAATTGTCCTCGTAATTTGGTTCCAGCCAAAAGTCATAAATAAAGAATACCACTAGCTTGCATTATTATATTCTCACATTTGACTTTCTCCCAAAAATACAAAATTGAGTCTTAATTGCTACACAAAATCTAAAGAAAATCAAGTTCACTAAATCGAAAATTAACTAAACCATAATAAAATTAAAGTTGCCTTTACCTAAATTCTATGTCACCCACTTACGGGGCTGTGGGCGATACAGGTGCGCGCGCGCAAATTGGCGGCACACACCACGCCGCATACACGCATCATACGCGGACATCACTGTAACCAGTGAAACGAGCGAATATCAACTTTAACGCGTTTACAATAAAGCTCAAATTAACTCGAATATTTTTCGCAGCAATTTTTTTTCGTGTTCGAGTGAATTTTTCCGAAAGTTTTCCGATTTATTTTGAATTTTGTTTTGTGTGAACGCAAGTGAGGTGAAATTGTGTTTTTTTTTTGAGTAGACCATTTTACGTTGGACGTATTGAAGTACTTTTGGGATACTGAATTTTTGTTGTAAGTATTATTTTTTAGTTATTGAAATATTAATTAATAAAAAATCTAAAAAAATATAATTATAGAAGGATTTTATCCAATTTGGGAAGTCCTGGATTATTTTTATTTATTTTAAAATTATGGATTATCCGATCGATAGTTATACCACAGATTATTTAATAATGAGGTACTTCGTATACAATATCTAAATTATACTAAACAAATCAACCAATTAATTAAGTAAGTATACTAACTAGTTTTTATAAAATCACGAAGTCATTGTACAGCTAAAACAGTGATTTATTATTTCAAAGTTGTTTATAAATTAACCACTAATAAGTCACAAAAAGCATTTACACGAGCATTGGAAACTGCTTTTAACAAAAAATATCTGTTCTTAGCGATAAAAACTAAATTATTTATAGTCCCCGACATAACTGCAAATATTTGACTTCACCATTCCAACATTTTGTGCAAACACAGGCAAGAATTTATAAATAAAATTAATTAATTCAAAGAATTAATTAAATTTACCTACCTTCTTCATTACCATAAGCATAGAGGGAAAGTTTCTTAGATTGTTTTTAGATAAAGAAATACGCAAAATTAATAGAAGCAGATCTATAGTATAATGCAGTAGATATATTTGCATTCTATTAAAAAAATCACGTAGTACCTACCTACTATAGGATCCTTTTACAAGAACCCAAACATGGATATTCCTGCTTATACTAAACGTCTAAAATTTATTTTTCTTGTTCTCTGTCGAATTTATTTTTCCGAACAAAAGTCTATTTAATTTTACGTATTGCTTACCAGCATATTAACCTTGCGGTTTTTCACAACTTGTCTCTAATAACATTTCAATATTTTTCAAATATGAATCACCATATAAACATACTCAATAAACCTGACATGAAGATACTTAAATAAAGTATGACCTCGAATAAAAATTTGCGTGATCAAATAAAAATTGATTATGTAAATCCTAAAAGGCTTTATGCCAAATCCGAAGTTTCCTTATGATACTTTGTAAAAAAAAAGCTTTATTTTACTAATTCTATTGTTCGAAATGTCATTTAAATTTTAAAATGTTGATGAGTCAATATTTTGTGCCTGATTTTTAAAAAATCTTGGAGATCAGTCATTCTGTAGTAAGGTTTATTAGGGGTCATTTTTTTTGCAATACGACGTAGACATACAGGCAACACCAAGTTACCACAATCTGTCAAATTTCTTCAATACATTTTTAACCTTATCACAATAGCGGAAGGTTCATATTCGATTGGTATTTGTCAGATTCGTATACGTTGACCTGCTGTTGTCTGTACCTTTTAGAAGACACTCCTTTGCCTTGAAACAGACTTGAAAGGACTCTCATTAAGATGAGTAGCTCTATTAACATATTTTTATACTAAAATGAAAATGAGAGTTATACTTTTTGGCACAGAATGACACTAAGGCCCAAGTACCGACAGCATAAATGTCCATTTTTCTTAAAACAATTGTTTATTTTGACAATTTTACGTGAAAATTCAATTCAATAGTAGAGTCGTTTAAAGAAGATTGACGTTTATGTTTTAATAATAGAAATACTTGCTTGTAGTATAAAACACATAAACATGTTCTAGTCTGTAGTCTTGGCAATTGTTTTAGGAACTTTATCTAAATACTAGCCGTTTTCCCGCGGTTTCACTCGCATCCCGTGGGAATTACTGCCCGTACCCGGATAAAATATAGCCTATGTCACTCGTGGATAATGTAGCTTTCGAATGGTGAAAGAATTTTTAAAATCGGTTCAGTAGTTTTTGAGCCTATTCATTACAACCAAACAAACAAAGCTTTCCTCTTTATAATATTAGTATAGATATAAAATATAATAAAATCGTAAACGAAGCTGTGTCTTTACATTAAATATTTTTTCGAAAAAAATGAGTGATATGCATTATTTGTATGCTATAGAAGCCAAAACAGTAGTTTTTTTTAATTTTTATCGGTTGGTCTGTTCGCGATGGAATCAAAAACGGCTGAACCGATTTGAAAAATTCTTTCACTGTTGGGAAGCTACACTATCCGCGGTTAATATATTATAAGCATGTTAAGAATCAACATACCTATCTCAAAGATAAATAATCAATTGTCCATCGCAATTTTCCCATAACTATTTTTTATTATTATATATCCCCCCCTTACCATAAATATTTCTCTCCGCCATAGCTCGGAGTCATCAACACCATTATTACACTTTCCTTCTCATGACGTTGTGATATCGGAAGATATTATACCCCCATTGAACAAACTGATGCTTATATAAACAAACGATTTCATAAATACTAAGTACATATGTATAAGCTACTATATCTATAAAGTAAATGGTAGGTACGGCATTTGTGTTATGTCGGAATGTGTATATTTTTTTGCGAAATTAATACACATTCCTGAATTATACCTAATATTATAAGAACTTGAACAAATAAATATCTGTTGCTGAAATTATAGAATGAGAGCTTTTTGTCACCATAATTACTATCTGATTCTTTAGCACCTTCACATTACTTTTTTTGACTCTAAATAAGCTACAGAACAGTACCTAGTCAGTTCCTGTCCTGTGTGTATTATTTTCGGTAAACAAGGCTATTTCAATAAGTATATTATTTTGGTGATTAACTAAATGCAAAAAAAAACTTCTTCCCCTACCTGGTTATAGTACAGCCTATGTTACACGGGAAAGTGTAGCTTCTCAATAGTAAAAGAATCTTTCAAATCGGTTTAGAAATTTTGGAGCCTTGAGGTTACAAACAAACAAAAAATATTTCAGGTGCAGATTATTAGTAAACATCTAAAACATCTATTACAGTTTAACCGAATCGACCCAATCAGAATCTCACATTACACATAAACACACATGTTACCAAACTAACCGTAGCTAATGAACGAGAAATCAATCACGTCATTAGGTAAGTCGATCTGTAATCATCACGCTGATTATCTAACTGTGTATGCAATGTTTGTCAGCCGTTTAATAACCGACCAGTGTGAAGTCGATCTACTTCTATGGATATGTAAATAGAACACGTGGATAGGTATGTACAGACAACAGAATCTGTCAAATTTTACCAATCAAACATTAATCTACCACAATTGTGAAAAGGTTGAAAATCTAATGCAGAAATTTGACAGATTGTGATGACTTGACCTGCTGTCGTCTGTACAGCAGTACAGACAGTCTGTACAACCTATCTGAATCTGTAAAATTTTACATTTTACCAACTGAACATTAACTAGCTTTCCACTACTGTGTTAACGTTGAAAATCTCTTGAAGAAAATTGACAGATTGTGGTATCTTGATGTGCCACAGGTCAACCTATCTGAATCTGTAAAATTTTACATTTTGCCAATAAAATATTAAGTAACTTCCTACTAAGTACTGTTTTAAGGTTGAAAATCTATTGAAGAAATTTGACAGATTGCGGTGGGTTGTTGTGTTGGTGTCTGTACCTACTTTGTATTAGAGAAGTGTAAAAATATCGGAAAGCAAATACCCAACTAGGAAATCCTTTCAGTTTTACGGATTCAATTGAGCAAAATCACGTGTCTTCTCTATGTTTATGATAATAGGCCTTTAAAGAGGTGTAGCAAATACAATAGTAAAGGCTGATTAAGTGCGGAAAAATAAGAAGAAAATTCCAAATATTTAACTAAGGAAAATTGTAGTCAATTTCTTATAACAATTATTTTATAGCACAATCAAAAAAATTGTTTGCATAACGCAAACTAATTAGCCCGTTTTCAATTTACTTAAAACCATTAATAAAGTTATAAAGTAAAGTTTAATATTCGTGTAATGGCAGTACTTACTAACAATCAGTTAGTGATTATCTGCCTAGCCGTATGACTTCATCGTTAAACAATATCGCTTTCGTAACACCAGGAAACCATGTTACAATGTCTATAGAAATTAGTTGACATTAGGCCTTTCTAGTTGCGGTGATATGGCATTTAAATATTGATGACAGCAATAAATATTATTACTATACTTAGTTCGCATTTATATAATTTACTAGAGGTTTCACTAAGAAAAGAAATCCACACCATTTATCTGTGGAATTCAGTAACCTGTCTATCTGTCGATATGGTTACTATAGATTGGAATGTGACTTTAGTTGTATGGAGTTATTGACAAAATTCAATCTCTAGTAAGCAAATCAATAGATAGATAGGTTGTTGGAAATGCCGTATATTTCTCTTTATAGGTCTCTAACTAACTGATGACCGTGGGTTAACTCGTCTCCCGGGGAACTATACTTACCATATTAGACTAAAACATTGTATAAATAATGTCGCTCTCACTGGTAAAATAATTTACAAAAATCAGTTCAGTAGATTCTGGTTTGACCTACAATTCTTATTAATAAATCCTTGTTTCTAAATGTTACCAATAACATTCCAATACGGTAACAATATTGAAGATCAGTTGCACTTATGCACTAATGAAATCGTGACTCGTAAGATGACCCCGATCACCTATTGTGACGAATTTATTGTTAGTTTACCATTTATTTAAAGGTTAGCTTAGTGTAAGGGCGAGATCATAGCAAACTATGTAGAAGTAGCAGTTTTTCAACGTTTCAAGCGCATCCCTAGCGAATTGCGTGGCGCATCGTATGAAAAATAGCCTAGAAAAGTCCCTGTAACAACACTACATTACTTCATATTATCAAATAAAGTTCACCGACGATAAATTCAAAAACTGCAGCACAGTTCATGTGATTTTCAGTAACAGGCAGATTATAAGAGGAAAATTTTTGAACATATTCTTACCCTGCATGCAGGTGTGCCGGCTGCTAGCTGAATAAGGCTTCGCATAAATATTAGATAACGGGTAACCCTCCTAAAGAGCGGGATTTTACTGGAAATGTAAATATTCTCACTTTATAACAAACACCGTACTTTGCTAACAAGAGAGTGGCACAAAGAAGCCACAAAGACTATTAGTCATGTGGAAATTACCGAAATTACCAAAAAGCAGCGTTAACGATGTTCAGTATTGTGTCAAAAAGCACATAGTTAACTGTTAGCTCAATGTAACCGCATCGGTGATGCTTAGCAAATGACCGCGAAAATGTAAACAGTATGACGTTTGAGGTACTATTGGACTGATGTTTGCAGTAGGAGTGAGTTGTAACTCACTTGTTAGTCACTTACGTGAAGTTGATGAAGGATTAAAAAAAATTGTAGGAATACCAATATTAGTCAAATATCTAGTTTGGCTAATATTGATGGAATTTGAAATAATAAGTGAATACGACAAATAGCATAAGTTTAGTTTTTCATTGTTGCGAATTCGTTTATTTCTGAAAAAATCGTGTATGAATTACAGTGTTTATGCATATAAATTTATCGTTTTAATAACAAAACAAATTAATAAAATTTTTAATTTATAATTATTTAAGTAAATTAAAAATAACAAAATAATAATCTTTAATTTGAGAGAGATACCTTCTTTCGAAGCAAAATCAGGTGAAGATTACTTCTTTAACGAACTCGTCTTTAACTAGAACCACAAAATTGCGATAAAATCGACATAAAGTGACACCCAAAACCATAGTACCGCCATCTTTTCACAGGTATCATTGAATAGCTAACGAATATTGACGTGTAACTGTTTACCTAACTTGTTGAGATTGCCTCTGAACAAGTATGGCACTGCCTTTGGCAAATAATATTTAAACCAAGGCCGGGTCACTTGGAGTTTTGAAATTTTCAACGAGCCATGTCTGATGGTATATTTATGGTAAAGAGAATAATTATGTAGATGAAAATATTGTGTTAAGCTTATTTAGGTACATTTTGAACTAATGTGTTGTTTATTATTAGATTCGTTAAGTTATTTTAACTTGAAATGAGAGATTCGTAATTAATAAAGATGATTTTATGCATATGAAAATCTAATTCACCCTTTGAACAATATGGTAACAAGTTTATTTGGAGAAAGAATTTGGTACACAATCAGACTCCAGGTTACCATGGGTGTCATTAGCATTAGGAGAAAATATTCGGGATTGATGTTACAGAGCGACGTTATAGCTTATCAATAAAGTCCGTAAAACTGAGAAAAAAGTAAATTCTTAATAATCCAAACATTTCATTCTACAATTGCCAAAAACAGTAATTCAAAAAAAGCCATCGTAAACTTGACACTTAAAGTTAACAACTGACATTTAAACAAACAACAGTTGCACATGACGAATTAGAAAATGGTACGAATCGAAAACGTACGGAATGCCCGCAGATGCGCTTGCGCAAGATCATCGAAAGTGACCGGCGATGAGCTGCCGTGACGAGGTACCGTCTGCACCGGTACACGATACATGTTTATATGTTTTTCGTCACTTCTTTGAAGTTTTTTGAAGTCTGTAGATTTTTTTGTTCGTATTTTAATTGGTGGTGGCGGACGTGTGGATATTTGAAGATGGGTTTTTATTTAAAGTAGGTATATTCTAGGAATAAAAATAAAATAAAGAAAATGCAGGAAAACTCTGAAGTGAATAATTCTTATGTTAGATCATAGAGTCAGGTGACGCAGTTGGAGTCAGGTGATGCAGTTAGACTTACAAAATATATGAAGGTCAATTACTTACATTTAAAAACTTTATTATGCGAAGAATTTTACGACAGATTTTTATCTGCCTGCCTAAAATTCACAAACCAAAACTTTGACAGTCTATGGGGTTAGAACTAATTTCCTCTGTAGAGAAAGCAACATTGCAGCATCAGAACCACTAACTACTTTTATGGATGTCTTGCAGAACAACTAGACACAGGTTCATTGGAGGTTAATTAATTAGTTACGTATCGTGTTAATTAGTTCCTCGCGGAACGAAATGGTTAATTATGTGACAGTCGTTGCGATGAACATTTGATGTATCCATATCGGCATGTCATGCATTGTGAGCAAGTGCTGCTTTCATGCATTCCATGAGTAAATGCCTTTCAGCAAGTTACAATATGATGTAGGTATTGGAAATGTTTCCAAGATTCCTAAGCTATGAGAAATATATACCAATGCCAAATGCCTTAAACAATATCTTTCTAGAAAAGTAGGTAAAAAGATCGAACAACTGGTAACAGGACGTTAGGTAGTTAGCGACTTGGCGGAGGCACTGCCGTGCCCTTTAAACGCAATCTCTTTTCCTCACCTAAATACTGGATATACAATGTTGAATTTTTTTATTCCATTCTATTATGCATATGTTTTGATTATATGTCGTAATATGTATGTGAGACTTGTTCGCTTTATACTTTCAGGTTTATCAAATTTCGGACGAATTGTTGTATTAAGAATCACGAATTCGGCAACTATTGTATGAACTTCAATGCACTCGACCGATGTGAATGTCTGAATAATAGTTATGACTAGATTTATGTCTTTTACAGTTGTTTTAAAAGCGGATATTACCAAGAATTTTATTGAGAAATACGTTAGTATTGTCCACGCTTTAATGCGTTTATTTTATATACTTCTAAATATAGAATTTGTGTGAAACTTTAATATTGTTGTTTTTGGTGTAGAGTGCAAGCCAAAAGCTTCTTTTGTCTAATATGAATAATAATTGCAGATTTATTTTCCACACGCTTTCTGTCTTAGGTTTCCACAAATTAGCTTATTAAGGACATAAAGACAAAAAAAAAGTTTTTTGTTGACTTTCAAACACCAACATTTTGAAGTTCATTAAGATACAAGAATATCTAATGCCCTATGTATGCATAGCTGAATTATATTTTTTGGATTTTTATTCAGTTGAAGTTGTAAAAAAATTGTAATGTAATAAATTATATTATTTACGAAATAGACTTTATACTGTTGAATTCAATTATTAGAGGTTTACACAAAACAATAAATTTTGTTGGCTGTTTCAACAGCAGCAATTGTTTTTATTTATTTTACTACGTCGACTGAAATTCGGTCTAGAATCGGCACGACATCGTAAGGGGCCGTCCATTAATCACGTGATGTTTTTTTTAGCCTTTTTTTCACCCCCCCTCCCCCTTGGTGATACATTTGAGGTTTAAAACGTTATGTGATAAGATACTTGGTGATTTTATATATACCCCCTCCCCCCTTATGGAACCTCACGTGATTAATGGACGGTCCCTAACCTAGAATTTGATTTCCGTTTTTTATCTATTACGAGTTTAAAATGCTAAAGATTTTTAACATTTTTATTGATTTTAATGTTTGACGATCGATCATAAGGTTAAGCAACGCTTGGCGCGGTCGGTACGTAGATGGGTGACCATCTTGTCATAACGAGTTCTTCCGTGTTTCGGAAGGCACGATAAACTGGTGGGTCCCGGCTGTCA
>NWSH02000517.1:3703884-3718467 GCA_002382865.2 Heliothis virescens
AGGGGTGCTAGGTTGCCCGGGTAACTGGGTTGTGGAGGTCAGACAGGCAGTCGCTCCATATAAAACACTGGTTCTCAGCTGCATCTAACCTGATGTTAGATTGGAAGCCGACCCCAACGTAGTTGGGAAAAGGCTAGGCAGATGATTGATTTTAATGTTTGTATTAATTAATTCGGAAGGCTATGTTGCTATCGCAATTATCATTAAAACAAAATACTGTGAACACGCGAAGAATTAAGTTTTCAACTGTAAATCAGCGTATCTATTAAGTGCTCTCTATGTACGAAATCAATTAATAGGATCTTTAAACGATATAATGTTTTAATTAAACATAACTAGTTTGGCCTAAAAAAAAAGATAATATGTTCATTTAGTTGAAGTATTTTCTCATAATCAAAATAAAACGATTAATTAATCTCGAAAAGGAATTGTACTTTCTGTCAAAGTCCTTCAAATAATAACCAACCCAGTTATTTTGTACCACATTAATCACTAGATTAATAACGTTTGCGGTTGACATAACATCATTTAATTGAGAGCACACCAAAATCCCACAACACGATTACAAAATACATCAGATTGCATGCACCAATATTTCTATATTTCGGCCAAGCAACCACATATCACGCGACTCTGTTGCACACCGTACATGAAGCTACGAAATTGCCAGATGACAGCGATTTATTTGCCATATGCACACATTATTCGTAATTTGATGGTGATGTCGAAAGCGAAGATTTGCGTGTATTAGGAACCGTGGTTTAGTTAGCGAATTTATAAGATGATTGGGGTAATATTGTGATTTATGGAGTTATGTTATGTCGTTTGTTTTAAATAATTGGAGTTTTGTTAGGACGTTATTTATTTACTTAAACTGAAAATAATTGTTAAGTCAAATCATCTAAACAGGGACACATACCGATCATGTTGCTTGATAGGGGGTCCAACAGGCACTAAAATATAGGCAAAGTCCAAGTTTTAGGGTCGAAACGGTACAAGGATGTCCAAAGGGTCATAGTAGTCAGTAAGGTCCAAACTTAGAGGTCCAACGGGTACGTAGTCGATCGATCGTGATGAACTGTTAGAACTATCGAATATACCTAGAACATTTTTACCTGAGGTAGCAAACCTCATGAGTTTAACCTTTGTAGAAACTCACAAAACAGCTGACTTGATCTTGAAGGCTTATAAACTCTACCTTATGATACAAACCTCAAATTTTGACTAAAATAGGTATATGGATCAGCTCAAGGCAATCGCAAGGACCAAATTAATGATGGAACGCTGAACGCATCCTTATGAAACAACCAGAATTGATTACACAGGATTACTGGTTATTACAAAATAAACCCACTAACATCCTCAACTTATAAAAATCAACCTTCATTTCCCTCAATCATAATGCAATAGAAATTACCCAACATAAGTAGGCCTATTGCGTGATATGTTTTACTTGAGAAGGCAGGTCGAAGGGTTTTGGTCCTTCGATCGAATTCCAAGCATGGTAAAGATGTGTACTGAATGTTAAGAGCGACATACAAAATTGGCCTCCTGGTTTCCTACGTGCAATAATTTGAGGGTTCCTAGTATAACTTGCTACTGTATATTAATGATAGTATTCGTTTTTGCCTAGTTATGCGGTCAGTGGCTTTTTGGTCCTTTCGGTCAATAACACGATATGTTTCGCCCACTGCAAATATGATGGATGGTGTTTAAAATGTATGCGGTATAGTTGCCGATTCAAACGGTTTTAACTTTTATTGAATGTGCGGTTTTTGTACCTAAGACAGCATTAGTTAGTTTAGAATTATTGTCCAGTTGTATGTACACAAATTGGGTAATAGCTGAAGTTCAAGCTGCAGTAAAATATTACAAGAAGTATTCTGCTTCCTTTGCTACATCAACAGTGGCTGAAAGTCAGGAAACTGTATTAAGAAGGAGTGGCTTAAACATGTTCGTCTTATCCAACAATCAGGAAATGAATGAATACCAAACAGTTCAAAAAGCTCTCGTATGTAAATACAATAATCGTGAATTACTTAGTGTAGCAACAAAAAACGAACAAACAAATCGTTTACCCATAATAATATATTAAAATTATCTTCCGCAATCACATTATGGGACATTGGCCTCCACTTTAGGCGCGACATCTATAAAAATACTGCCTAATAAATATCGCATAAAACCGGCAAAACCTGTAGAATTTCGCATAACTGAGTAATATTATTGTCGATATTTTATATCATTTTGAATTCGGTAAGGTCCGGTAGGGTTCGGGCGTGTTCGTGAGTCATGGTGTCCACTCGGTTGCAAAACTTTGCTTACTCACTGAAGTTGCGAAAGGGTTCACTAAAAATTGTTGAATGCAATTTTGGTAATTGTGGTGCAAATTTGTTGGAGTTAGTTGCGAATATTTCTCTGTTGTAGATAAATGGATAGTTAACGTAGAGAGTGGTTTATTGGCTGGATTCTTGTCGCAATCTTCAAACCTTCATATTAGATTGTTGGTTTTTTGCAATTATTTCTTTCACTATACAAGAGTTTTTTTATGCAGGTATTGTGTGTATTGTCATGGAGCAAACACGCTTATTTTCATTTGTTGAAAAATTAAAAAGTTGTTTCTATAGGTGAAACGTGTAGATGAAAAATAAAATTTTCTACCAACAGCAACGGTTTCAAAAGAAATACTTATTTCTAAATATTAACACACCAACTCATGAATAAAATGAAGTATTTGTTACATCTTTTAGCTCTTACAGTTAGTGAGTTTTTTCACGAGAATCTTCAAGTCTTCACAATCAAGTTTATTCCACCGCTTATAATCCGAAGGGTACTGCAACACTGCAAGCGATATTTAGCAACATATTTGCTGCATTTTTTCTGCATCATAATCCAAATAATTGGCCATAAACCTATGTACGTGTGTAGCGGCCAACTGTATCAACACTGATCGATGTGTTACGGTTCGTCTACTGATTAATGTAATAAACACTGGCTTATACTAATTTTCGTAGAATTTGGAGCTAGTTAAAGCAATGAAAGGTCGATGGATTATGTATGTAGTTTTTGAGCAACCGATGAGTTTGCGAGTATTATGTAAAATAAATAAATAAAGTTATTTATCAGGATTTAAATAGTAATATCTGCTTTAGTTTCTTTCAATTCGACCGCGTATATGTTGAATAGTGTGAATTTAAGCCATCGATTCTCGAACGCAACCGGTGCTTCGAGCTTGTATGATTGTCAGGACTTGCATATGAATNCCCTGTTAGGTAACCTAAATAATGAAATTTTTATTGCTTAATAATTCAGAAAAAGCTTAAAAAGTACAAAAAAAGAAATATTTTACAAATCTATATTCTTTAAAAGAACATATTTATGTTTCTGTTTCAAAATCCGTCCTGTTTTATCGACACTTTACTGCCATCTCGTATAAAAAAACCGACCAAGTGCGAGTCGGACTCGCACACGAAGGGTTCCGTTCCATTATTTATGAAAAATAAACGTACCTATTACCTAAAATTAGCCAAAACACAAACTTTTCTCGACAACAAAAAATAATTTTGTTTTTCATACAAATATATGAATAAAAAAGTTATAATTTGCGGTTACTTAAAAAGTGCTATATCTCAAAAACCACTGACTGTATCTTGTTCAAACCAATTTTGGTTGATAGTTTTTGTTAAGATCTGTAACATATATTTTTTTTAGATTTTTCATTCTGGTAGTATAGAAATTACAGGGGGGGGGACACAAATTTTAGCACTTTGAAAGTGTATTACTTTGAAATGATTGACTTTGAAAAAAAATGGTTTTAGAAACCTCAATCTTATTTTAAAAGATAGATACCCCACAAGAATAGGTTTGATGAAAAAAAAAAAATTATTTTCAGTTCCATGTATGGAGAGCCCCCCTCTTATATTATTATTATTTTACTTTTGTATAAAAATCGTAAAGCGGTCAATATAATACATCCACCTACCGAGTTGGAACTATGTAGTCCTAATAGTTTCGGAATAAAGTGGCTGTGACATACGGACAGACGGACAAACAGACAGACATGACGAATCTATAAGGGTTCCGTTTTTTGCCATTCGGCTACGGAACCCTAAAAAGGACCAAGTGACGTCAATTATAGACAAGCTTTATGTAGTAAATACAATTTTAAAGATACAATGCAAACTAAACCACATTTTTATTTACATAATATTTACAACATTCTGATAAAAAAAAACTTAAATTTAAAAGCGTCAAAAAATTCCTCCCCATCGCTGTCGACCGGGAGCGTGCCCAAAAGGCTGGCAGCATTGCCACGCTGGATGGCAATGCTTAGTCTTTGACCAAGGTAATAGCCAGCCCTTTGGTCACGGGTAGCGTCAACCAGCCGCCTAGAAAGTTCTTTAAAAATAGATACAATGACAATCAAATGTAATAAGCGCAAATCAAAAATGTTACCATCGTCGCCATATTCAGCTTTTACACGTGTCAATAAACACATAACTCAAATGTTTCATAACAGTATTCAAATTCTCAAAACTGCATGGATAATAACCAAAACTGACAAGACTAGCTTTAGACTAAAACTAACTAGGCGAGCCTAAAAGGAACATTGTAAGTTATATTTACATACCGTACTGTGACGACCTAAAATCTATGAGAAACTGAAATATTAGGGATGGGATTAATTTGGTATTGATAAGGCCGAATATTTTGTAATCCAGTAATGTCGGCATAACCGTTTGATGGGAACCAGTTGGTACCCAAAACTATGTATTTATTCTCAAATAGCAGTTTTTACAATTAAACATGTTATTTTTATAGTATACACAGGTGTAATTGTTGGTTTTCGGCTACCATTTCATTAAAGTTGTCTAGAATAACTTCAGCATGTTAGTTTCGTCCTCACGTTCGCCTGGAAGGCGATCCAAGACTTAATAGTGGTCTGGTAGAAACATGTGTTCAAGTAGTAGTATAGCTTAACCATTTTGTCACGAATAGTTCTTACTGTAGTACTCAATGCCTTTAAATGAAACTGACACCTAATGCAATAAACCTATTATTAAAGAAAGGCCGATTATAAATCCCATCTCTAGTAGAATTCCTTCACGGAAATCAAAGCAGCGTTTAGACAAAGCTGAGGCTATACGTCATCGGTTACCGGTTCGACCATTGACTAACGGCCGTTCCCAATAACCTATCAATCTATTGATTTGCTAACTAGAGATTTTATTTTGACATTAGCTCCATACAAGTAAGGTCAAATTGTTATCTCTAGTAACCAAATCGACGGATAGATGGGTTCCACCATAAATTGTTGACGAAAGGTTACGACATCGGCTTTATAGCAATTATAGGAACTTGTGGAATGTTCGCTGGTTTTGTAACTGCGTTTTTAATTGCATGTGCATTGCAGTTCGGTTTTTAGCGGTCTTTCTTAGAAGCGCGGATTTGTTTTTTGGCAAGTGTGCTTGACTAAATTGTATTTTATTTTAGTACTAGCCGTTATCCCGTGGTTTCACTCGCATCCCGTGGGAATTACTGGGAAGTACGTGGTACGTGGGAAGTACCCGGATAAAATATAGCCTATGTCACTCGTGGATAATGTAGCTTTCGAATGGTGAAAGAATTTTTAAAATCGGTCCAGTAGTTTTTGAGCCTATTCATTACAACCAAACAAACAAAGTTTTCCTCTTTATAATATTAGTATAGATTGATTGGTGCTGTCTGTATGAACGGTAAGGGTGACTAAATTATATTTCATTTCAGTTTTGATGGGTCTGTATTCACGGCTAGGGTTAAATAAGGTCTGCATATTTCATATCGATGTCATTTTCCTAGTTTTCATGTGATCTAACTTAAACCTTCTATGCGTCTACTATCAAACATCGGTTTGACGAAATAAAAGGTTTGGTAACTAATGAATGATTGCTTAAAATAAATGAGTTATTCATATCTTAATTCATTTTGTATCGCTAATTCTTAAAGCGAGTTATCTTTTTAAATAAGTTGTAAGTCATTATCTCAGCAAGTGGTGTTCTAAGATAAAACCCACAAGATCACTATAGTGAAACCTCATTATCATATTAAAGCAACTTTTTACTTTTTCCCGTTAATTTATACCTACTGTGATCGCTAGAGTGTAACACTATGCTTTACTCGAGAACGTAGTTATTTCATTGATCGTACGCGCAGGTATTTATTCTAATATGCGCACACGACTACGTTTTGCATCCTTAGCTTATGTCACGTAAAGCCATCGACATACTCGTAAAGCCATCAATGTTATTTAGCTAACGGCTTAATACTTTCGTAGGAGAAAAAGGTAGAAGGTAGATTAGTTTTTTAAAAAGTTTGGAGCTCTAATAATGTAATTTTCCAATTTATGTTCATTTTTATAAGCGCGAATATAACGTATTTGATTACGATGATTTGATCTGAAACCTCCTTGGTTTGACTGGTTTGAGGAGGAGGATTCAGAACAAACCATTGGAATGAAATAATCGTCATCATTTTACTTTTTCTAATTAAAAACTAAGCCCACGGAGCTGAAAAAAGGTCCTTCTTTAGGTCCGTGACCGTCCGTGTCCATAGATTAAACTCAGGATTTTAGTTCTAGACTCCATTTATTTCACCATCACATAACGTAAGCTAACGTTGCCACAAGAATGGTGGTTTAGAATGAATATTTTATAAGTGAAATGCATTGCAGCGGATATGCAATACTCAATTATAATCGTGCGGTAATTGACAGTGCGTGAGTGTGTGAAGGAGATGTGCTTATGTATTAGTCGTGTGTAGGAGTGAGAGGTGCGACGGGAAATTATGAAATCAGTTGACGTTCTAAGGATATTGGACTTGCAGTTAATCTTTATACTAAACGAGTTAATTCTATGCGATTTATAGCCGACAATATTATGTTACTAGATAGTGTTTAGCAGATAAGTATAGAGCTTAATTATGCCTAAGTACTTTTTTCGTATAGTCCTCGTAAGAATTTATTCAAAACTTTAACACCATTCCTTACAGCAACATTACGTAACGAAAATCTGCATTACCATTTTGTTTGAAAACTTTTTTCTAGAACCCAGGACATCCTAAGACCTACCCATACCTAGGTTCTAGGACCTAGAAAAAAGCTTAGCATTTTGTTAGTCTATATCTATACTAATATTATAAAGAGGAAAACTTTGTTTGTTTGTTTGTTTGGTTGTAATGAATAGGCTCAAAAACTACTGGACCGATTTTAAAAATTCTTTCACCATTCGAAAGCTACATTATCCACGAGTGACATAGGCTATATTTTATCCGGGTACGGGCAGTAATTCCCACGGGATGCGAGTGTCACCGCGGGAAAACGGCTAGTCACAGATATAGATCCATAACCGTGGTCTATATAGACAAGCAGTTATTTTATGGTGAAGTCAAGTATATCAGTATGCAGTTACAAAAACACGAAACACAATCAACCTGTTCTGTTCCTATCACTTACAAAATTACCATAAGCAATCTAATTAATAGCGCCTTGAACGAAAGGAAAATGCTTTCAACACTTACAAATTAACATATGCGCATGATCACTCGATATGCAAATTAGACGACACTCGATTAGTAGGTCAGACGACCGGTCGGTTTGGTCAGAACGACCTACTAATGCATTCCTATAATATACAGGTGTATTTTATGAAGTTTTTGAAGTGAAAACTTCTTTAGCGGCGTTGAGCACTTTTTGTATGGGGAAAAATATATAAACTCGCGACAGGTATCACGTGACCGAAATGTGAAACCCGAAATCGTGAAACCCAAAATCGTGAAACCCGAAATTCTATAGAAATTCCGTAAGTACAGGTCGGTAAGATATTTTATGACGTTTCAAACATGTGAAATTTGACAATAGTGTCAGGCTTAGTAATTATCATTTAAAATCATAGATGGAGTTTGGGTTTTTATTTTTATAAAATGAAATGGTGCCGGAGTATCTTTAGGTTAGCATCCAGGCCACAGCAATAAACTCAAAATATATATTTGAATAATTTTAGCTCAACCAGAACCCTCAAAATCGAGGAAAGACATGTGAGAAAAAATGTGTTGCGCCATCTATAATTTTTCAAAGTCAAGTAGTTAGTCAAGTATGAAAGTACGAGTATAGTTTTTATTCTTCAAAATCATAGATGGAGTCGTGCTTAAATTTTGATTATATTTAATCGTGTTGGGGTATACCTTCCAGTACAGTCATAGGGACAAAAGTTTTTTTTGAGAAACTCTCAATATCGAGAGCAAGTGATGACAGTAAAAAGTAGTTGTGCTCTTTCTTCATTCCATAATCTCAAAAAAATATTAAAAACGCATAAAGTTAATATTCATGTTTTCACTTCTGCCAGCACTCCCGGAGTGCAACCTGGTGTTTTTTTTTTTATAGTTCTAGTTGTGTTTCCCGCGGTTTCACCTAATGTCTAGTAAAACTATTTGAAAATGTTTTACTCCGGATATTAAACTAATTTCATAAGAATTTTCATTCGAGTTTCTTTTCACTGTTTTAAATAGTACAAACTTACATCTTTCTCTGTATATGTATTTACCCAAAAAGTGTTATTGGGTGTTGTTTAATAAAAATAAACAGCTTTAATAATAATAGCATATGATCAACAATCATCTTCAAATGATACGATCGTACAATAGTAAAAAAAATATTTTTTTAACCATGCAGGATTTTCCAGTTCTCAATGTGTAAAGTGTAACTTCTCCGTCGAAACCTCATTTCAGACATTCCATGGTACTTGCACCATTATGCAATAATGACATCTCAGACCTTGAGAGAACCACTGACCAGTTTATTTCGGTATTTTACCTTAATGATACGTGATGAATTCTTAAGTTATGAGTTTTTTACAAAACATCTCCGAGTGTGATTCAATAAACTTTAGTTTGAAGCAACTCCAATTAATTTGTGGTAAATATTTATTAAGTATGTATGTTTATGTTTGCAACATTTATAAATATTAATATTGCACCTATTTAAAAGTCAAGTGTTAAAAATATTTCGTCGTTTGATAAACCCTAAGTAGTACAGACAACAACATGTCAACGTATACGAATCTGTCAAATTTTACCAATCAAACGTTAACCTTCCTCCATTGTGATAAGGTTGAAAATCGAGTGCAGAAATTTGACAGATTGTGGTAACTTGATGTGCTGTTGTCTGTACCTACCGACCAAGTAATTAGTAAATGTAACAAAAAATTCCATTTTTTCAAAATTGTATGTAAGAAATAATAGTAATTTTACTAGCCATTATGTTTCCAAAACTTCAATTAAATTATCTAAGTACCCATAAACAGTAAGTACAGTACATATTGGTTTTGTAACATTTCGTTACAATTTGATTAGATGATAAATTCATATAATCAAATTATAGGTAACGAAATGTTATTATTGCTCGATAAAACATGTTATGCCTTTTATTAACGATCATAAAATTACTGACGAAACTATGTATGAGTTTCGTAAAACCTGCATCAAGTAACAATCAAACATACATGATATGCATTTGTGAAACAAGATGAGATTATTTTTGTGTACTTACTCAAAAATATATTTTGATACACAAGAGCTCTTCCCACTCTTTCATCTCCTTAACAATTTTGATTCGACGGTGATGATCATGGAGAAAAATATTTCCTTTCTCCGTGGTGATGATGAAATTATTATTTTTTCACATTTTTCATAATCTAGGTACAATTTCGCACGTTCTGACAAAACATAATAATTTACTTTTACTTTTATTAATAAACTTCTTTTTTGTTTCAGATAAACCCAGTGAAGTGAAAACTAAAAATAAATATTTTAGTGTTAATATCATAATGTTTTAATATCATAATAAAATTAGTGTGATTTGTGCATTTAATAGTGTGGATGTATCGTAATAGTGTTTTTAGTGTGTGAGTGACATACAATAGTAGTCAAGATGATGACCTTGTACAGAACCATTAAAGGAACCAGCACCACTAAGAGGAAGAAACGAGAAAGGTATGTGATTTTCTATTATTTCTTTAGATAATTATTATTACTTATGATATTATTATAATTATTGTATATCCTTTATGTTATTACAATGGAGCTAGTTTTCACCGGGGATTGCGGCGATTAACAACCACAGGAAGTTGTAATTTGACAGCAGGTCAACCTTCTCGAATGTATCAAATTTACCTATCGATCATTAACCTTTCACTATTGTGATAAGGTTGAAAGTCTATTGAAGAAATTTTACAGATTTTGGTAGATTGATGCGCTGTCGTCTGTACAAAATAAAGCCACCAACAACATAAGTGCTAGTTGTATTAAAGCAACTGTTAACTATTTATTTTCACGACCAATTTTTGAAGTGAAACGTTTAAAAAAAAAAACTGACGTGACGTTTATGTTGTTGGTAGAAATGGGCCGATGTTTTTTTGTTGTCCTTTATCGAGAAAATGACAAAGTTAATTAAAAGATTCAGCCCATCTTCTTCAAATTAGTCCTGGTTCCAATAGTTGCAACAGAGTTTCAATTAGAAAGAGTTATAAAATGAGCAACAGCTTAGGAAATATTTAAAAAATAGCACAATTTTCAGCTCTCAACTTTTGAATTATACCATGTACCTAGAAAAGACAATGTAGCTTAGAAAACACAACATAAACACCAATTACTGCCGGCGCGGGCGCAGCACCGCGGCGCCGCTACTCAACTAACGGGACCTTTCGGTATCGAATGCAGCGTTTCACTTTTACTTTACTCTGACCGTTTGATGGATAGTTCGGTGCTTTTGCGATAGATGGCGCTGGTTTAAGACTTTACACAAATCTTGATACTTGGTATAATTTGATCAGGACGAGTCTTCTAAGGATTTATAATAAGGCGGAAACAAACTCTCTATGGATCATTATCTTTCAGTGATTAGTTGATTTCTCAGTTATAATATGGAGGGATAATGATACCCAACAGAAGTATCTTTTTAAATAGGTACAGACGACAGCAGGTCAACGTATACGAATCTGTCAAATTTTACCAATCAAACATTAACCTACCCCCATTGCAATAAGGTTGAAAATCGATTGCAGAAATTTGACAGATTGTAGTAACATGATGTGCTGTCGTCTGTACTTTTTCTGAGAGCGCACAATATGCAGATGTTTTAATTTTGAACAATATTGCTAACATCTTCATTACTGACGTATACTAGGTATAATGTACGGCAATATTATGTCTTACTTGTGTTAAAAAAATACTGACAGATCAATACCAGACAGCCTGTTACATTATTGGTTATTAGTATTTTTTTCCTTCTCAGTATACTCGAAAGTAGCGATGTTACGATCTCGAAATTTTTCAAACCGAACTAAGTCGGTTTGAAGGTTCGTTCAAACCGACTTGTAAATCGAACCGTGAAATTCTTAGTAAACCGGTTTGAAACCGAGTTACAAACCGTAATGACGAAGTAGATGCGACGTATGGTCCGACGTACCGTACGTCGCATCGACTTCGTCATTACGGTTTGAAATTGGTACGTCGGCGTCGCATCAACTTCGTCATTTCGGTTTATAATTCGATTTGCAAGAACTTTATAATAAGGAAACCACATTATGGTTACAAATTAAACATACCCGTTTCTGGTTGAGACCAAAAACGAATTAAAATGGACTTTGTCAAGACAAACTCTTATTTTTAGCTCGGAGAGAGGTAAAATAATAAAATACAATATGTACACTTAAAATGTTTTTTTTTATTGAGAATACTGAGATCAATCGAAAGAGAAAAATTAAATAACACACAAAAAATAATACTACACCACAACACAAAGTCACAAATTAATCGTACCTACGTAATACGTAAACTGTTCGGTTCAGCTCGTTCGTAAGTCGTTACCCAAACAAACAACAGTCAAGCAACAATGCGATGCGAACTCGCGTCGACTCGCGATACCCCTCCGCCCCGCCCACTCCCCACGCACCCGACGCGCTGCGTCGATCTACAAAATTATTCGACCGCTCGCTCCTCAGATCATCCAAGTCGGTTTGTTCGTGGCTCAAACCGGTTTGAACGGTTTGCGGCTCAAGTCGGTTTGAACCGGGTTGGCAGATCGAGTCGTAACATCGCTACTCGAAAGGTCAATAACATAATAGTGAAGATTATCTATTTAAGATCATAACCACCAACTGACAGACAGATTTACCAGCTTAATTATAAACACATAAACTATGTAACTCAATTAAGTTTTTGCGGGAAAGTAATTAGAATTTGTTATTTTTTTTAACAGTGATTTATACTTAGATACATTAGTTATGAAATTAACAAGGCGAAGATTTGTATATTTATCTGCTAGGTTAACTGCGGAATTCAATATTCTGTCTATCTCCGGATTTGCTTACTAGAGATAGAATTTTGACATTGGGCCCATACAAGTAATGTCAAATTCCTATCTCTGGTAAGCAAATTTAGATTTAGCAGCAGAGTTAGATAGGTTATTGGGAACGGCCGTAAGTTGATCTTGATGTGGTGAGTCATAGACTAGGTAATCATCTATATTTATCTATTTTCTGTACTATGAAAATCTACCCCTATTTTAATGGTCATCAAATCACGCCCGAATGGCTGAATCGATTGCGATGATTATTTTTTGTCGTATTCTATGTAGTAAGGAAAAGGCTTACTCTCTATCCGTCTGTCCAACTTTCACGCTAAAACTACTGTTTTGTACGCGGTTAAAAAGGGCTTTTTAGCTGGTCGTGGAAAGTGTTTTTCCTCTTCTGGTATGACAGGAAAACAAACGAACGTTGAAAACGCTAACGGGGCAACCATTTATAATTAAAAAAAATGTATTGCTATTTGAAATGTAGACAGCGATTCTGACAGACTATTCTGTGCTCAACTGATTGTCTGTAAAGTTTGGTAAAATAACATTTCCTGCAATTATTTTCGATTATATATTTGAAAGTCCTTGTCGATCGAACAATACGGAACGTTTCGTTCGCCGAAACAAATTATCTTAAAGCTTACCCATTACATTTGTTTGGTAGTGACAGAGTTCAAGGTACGCACTAATTACCAGCAGCCTGTAATTAATCGATTGTTATGTTATTAGTCATTTGTGTTGAGAGGTATCGATTACAACGTTCTATAATTTTGACGTATAGGAAATGGTTTGATATACGATATGTCACAAAAAAATATCGATACATGAAAGCAATAGATATTAACTGAAGTAAGGTAAGATAGTTATTTGCGTAGGTTCCAAATAAAATTCTAGATCATAGATAGATAAAATCTGCCATGTGATGTCATAGAAAAGTCGTCAAAATTAAAAACATTTCTATGGCACTAAATCTTAATGAATTTAATCTAGAACCTGTGACACTGGCCCATTGGATCCCTCTGTGGGTGATAGCGTGAGGGAGTGTCAGACTTTTACTGACTAAAACCCACCTTGTTCCTTCTGAAGCCCTTTGTTGTCATGGGCCGCGGTTTCTCTTTCGAACAATCCTGCAGCCCCGGCAGGCTTTGGCCCCGGTGCATGGCCTTTAAATACTACGAGCATGATATAATTTGCATCGGATAATGACCCAAGCATAATCAAATAATAAGCTAGTCATAGTCCCAAGAATTTCTTAAGTAAACCTCTCATATTACACTTAATCAAAACAAACAGACTTCTAGTGCCGAATGACTCATCGAATTCTGCTAAAAATTCCCAATTCCATCTCGATTAGCATTCACCAGGCGATGGAATCGAGTCATAAAATCGAAATGATCGAGTTAATTGGGTTGTAGTTGTTGTGCGTGGTGCATCTCTGAGTACAATTGTGGTATAGACGACAGCACATCAAGTTACCACAATCTGTCAAATCTCTGCAATAGATTTTCAACCTTATCACAATAGTGGTAGGTTAATGTTTGGTTGGTAAAATTTTACAGATTCGCGTACCGTGAACTGCTGTTGTCTGTACAATGTAGGTAATAATTTACTGCAGTGCCTTGCAGTGTCAGTTGACGAATAAATGTCAACTTTATCTTGATTGTTTGATGGCTTTTTAACCGACTTCAAAAAAAAGGAGGAGGTTCTCAAGTCGACCGTTTTTTTTTTATTTTTTTTTTTTATGTTTTTTTTTATTTTTTTTTGTCTTTGTTACTCGATTTCTCGAAGACGCCTGGACCGATTTGGAAAATTCTTTCTTTATATGAAAGAGTATACTCGCAGTTTGGTCCCATTGTCACCAGGTCAGGATCTGATGATGGGATCCTGGAGAAATCGAGAGAACTCTTCAAATTTCATACGCTTTTCTATGTCGATGATACTATAACAGGACCGACTGTCACTGTGGGTGGGTATGGGTATTAAATATATTATAGTTTTAGGCCCGAAAACTGAAAAGCATAAAATAAAAAACTTTTTACAAAAAAACAAAACCGACTTCACAAAAATACACTGAAAGGGATAAAATAAAACTTTTCACATGGCTCTAGAAGTCGGTGGCAAAATAAACACAGTCAACAGACCTGCAGACACCGACTTCTAGAGCCATGTGAAAAGTTTTATTTTATCCCTTTCAGTGT
>NWSH02000517.1:3720694-3741927 GCA_002382865.2 Heliothis virescens
AAAAATCTTTTTACAAAAAAACAAAACCGACTTCACAAAAATACACTGAAAGGGATAAAATAAAACTTTTCACATGGCTCTAGAAGTCGGTGGCAAAATAAACACAGTCAACAGACCTGCAGACACCGACTTCTAGAGCCATGTGAAAAGTTTTATTTTATCCCTTTCAGTGTATTTTTGTGAAGTCGGTTTTGTTTTTTTGTAAAAAGTTTTTTTTGTGGGACACTGTTGTGTTATAAAATAGATGATTCGATATTTTGTAGACATTTTAATTTTATCCTGTTTTCAAATGTATATTAATTTCGTGGAAAACATTATCAAACTTTTTAAGATTAAAAACAAAACAAATACATAAACTACATAGTCGCTCAAGTTTATTCAAAAGCTTTTCAGTGGCATCCAAATTATAGCGTTGGCTTATTCTATGAATCATTTTAACTTTATCATTGTATTAAATACAATATTGACGAAGACAAAAATATTTGTTATTTCCTTCTAATATATATAACCTTTCTACATGGTGTTAAAAAATATTATTGCGGGATTTTATCGTGGGAAAATATGTAATAATTAAATCGTTAATCCGCGACATATCAATTCTGTCACCAAAAGTGACATTGTGAATACAAAACCTGTACGTTTTTGGCATGTAATTTACAAACATCGCGTTATGCCCAGTTCGTTCATAATGTGGGAATATCAGTGACATCACCACTTCATGTATTGAATACTCAAATAATTATACTTATGTATGTGATGAGAATTGGTTTTTGTTAACGTTAATTTATTGGTGAAGTGACATTAATTTGGTATTTGTGTTATATCATGCCATCTATCGAAATTCCTTGGCTTATTCTGTCTGCCTAAGTTATCTGCTGTTTAAATGTGAAAAAAATCTTTAACTTAATTTATCTTAATTCACCTTTGTATTTTAGTTCAGAAATCAAGTCTCAATAATTCGATATTTCAGATTAATTCACACCAATGACTTTCGATTTTGCATAATTCTTCACAAGATATTTTCAATATCCATTGAAAGTGTTGCAACACAGTTCACAACAGCTAACCAACCAAACTAGGCCTATTCTAAATTTAGCAACAATACCTTGTCATACCAAAACAACGAAACATTTGACAGTTCTGCACTAAACAGCCAATTTAATACTGCAATATTAGTATTTTACACGTTACCGACGCCCACGTTATGAATATGGACTCTAGTTAAGGCTGGGTACACGGTAACGACTTCATTCATGAGAGTACTCCTATGTTTTTCGTAAGTGATGTCGCAGAGTACCGTGTGTGGGGCACTTAGTTTATTTGTGTTGTTTGTATGTTCGTGCAAATGCGAGTGTGTGGAAGTGACGTTGGGTTGTTATGGACATGTATGATGAAGCTGAAAATGTTATTTGAAATGATTCTTAAATCCGTCAGGTTTTTACCCGACGCGGGTTACTTACGAGATCAAAGCAAAATTCTAACTCATTCCTTTCTTTGATTTTTTGTTTAATAATAATGACGTTATTGTTTTACTAACCGCACTATCAATAAGAATACGAATTTCAGCTACAAATCAATATTTTTTCTTTTACATTTTTATAAAAAAAAACACTTTTAATTGAAATAAGATTTTCTGAAATAAGGCGGTCGCAATCTATAGATACTAATATTATACTTTGTTTGTTTGTAATGAATAGGCTCAAAAGCTACTGGACCGATTTTAAAAATTCTTTCACCATTCGAAAGCTACATTATCCACAAGTGACATAGGCTATATTTTATCCGGGTACGGGCAGTAATTCCCACGGGATGCATTATAAACATGTAGGTACTGTATTTTAATCAAAGACTGCAGAAATATAAAAAATTTATGAAAAGATTTTTCAAATTAACAACATGATGCTTTTATTCGACATCTGCAACTAAAAAAGACAAAAATCATTGCAAATATATCCACACTATTCCAACATCACCCCAGATCTACAGATTTATTATAAACACTTGAGCAACATGTCCATCTGCAGCGAACAACGGCGAAGCAATAGGTTGCTTGTTGCAACTGCAGTTACCTGTAGCGTGGGCGAGACTACAACCTCTCAATATGACGATATTTAACAATATCCGTGATTCTTAGGTGTAGATGATAGCGTAAATAAGAGGTTTTTGTGTTTTTTGCACGGTATAGTAGGGGAAGTAGACTGTAACTAACATAATATATAAGCCTACTTAATATAATAAAGAGGTGTTTTTTTTGTTGAATTTTTTACCCGTGTTAGTAGTTTTGGAGCCTTTAGCTCCGAAACTACTGAACCGATTTAGAAAATTCTTTCACTGTTGAAAAGCTACACCATTCCCGAGTAACAGAGGTTATATTTTATCCGAGTACGGGAAGAAGTTCCTCCAGGACGCGGGTGACGCCGCAGGAAAACAATTAGTAATATAATTTTTGAACCTACAGTCAGCATTATTCTTCAAGCGATAAGTTCGAATCGCCTTTTAAAAATTCGAGTAAGCATACTCACGTTCCGATACCTAAATCAGTCAGCTAATAATTAGGTATTGCTCTTAACGCTAACAAAACAACTTTCAATTAGCAATACAACTAAAAGTAACCCACTTAGCATAGTCCAAATAATATCGGCACAATCAAAGACTCCGCCGAATACCAAACTTACAATGCCAATAAGAAAAATATACTCTAGTCTTAACTTCGAGTATGTAACCGAATGGACACGCCATTGCCGCTCCATTCCCACTAATAAAAATTAGACGACAGCAGGTCAACCTTCCACTATTGTGATATTGTGTTGAAAATCTGTTGAAGATATTGGACGGATTGTGGTAGGTTCATGTACCATGGGCGAGTCTATGGGCGGTGTTTCGGGTGACTTACCGTCCAGCCACCTTTTAAAAGCCGACAGGCCCGTGTTGGCGGGGCGCGTTGTTCCACGTGCTCCTAAAAGAGGGTCAGCAAATCCAGCGGGGTCCCTTATAGCCCAAGCCTGCCGGAGATGCGGGATTGTCCGAAAGAGTTATCGTGGCCTTGGTACACAAGGAGCGCTAGAAGAAACATGGAGGGTTTTAGTCAGTAAGATTCTGACACTCCCTTACGCTGCCCATAGCTACCCATAGCGAATGATTTCCCAACAAAAAAAGCAATGAATTTGCATTGCATTATCCCCCATGCGTCAAACGGCATTAACTTTTTTGCATAGAGATTTATGTTCATGGTGGTTCAACGCTCCAAGTCTAGTCCTAATGAACGCCCTACTTTGAACGCAAAAATAGCTATCTTTAAACAAATTTTTAATTGGCTTTAAGATAACAATCGGTAATTGAACAATAGTCGAGATAACGTGGTTAAGTGAGAATTTATGTTTTAATGAAGTTCTCTTATTTTTGTAACGCGTTTTAGTAAAAGTGCATCTGCAGTGCTAATTGCGAATGTCGCTTGTTTGTCTAAAACGGTATTCGGGTTTCTTGATAAGAGTGGTATGAAGTGACTATTGAATTGAGAGTGTTTTGTTTTTTTTGGGACGCTGTGGGAATTATAAATCTGTTTGTGGACTCTTTCAGAGTTTTCTCGCGTTTACTATAGTTTTTATTTTGCATTACCGCCAGGAGAAATAAACAGTAAGTACGTAGTTAGGTAGGTACCTGACGGTAACATCAGCCAAGCTGAATTGTTTTCAATGAGAAAGAAATCCAAAGGTTTGACCCGGCTTCCAATTCATGGGATCCCTTTTAATCCTCTTTCTACTGTTATAATTGTCTTTTAAGCTATACTACTCGAGGTAAAAATATCAGCATGCATCCCACATCATCGGAATTCGTATCATGTCAACAAAGATTGGTCCTTATACGAATGTTTCACGAATTTTAATTCAGTCCTGTTTTGATGGCCAGTCATTGACATAGCTATTACCTGTATTAGGTAACGTGTGGTAAAGGTAAAATACCTAAGGATATTTTAAGGTTTAAGGAAAATCCTTTTTTTTTCGTTTGTGAGTCATAAGTAATAACTTAGGTACTTATTTAAATCGGTAAATTACCTACCACTAAATAAATTAGTCAGTTTTCGATTCAACCAATCTATCTATTTTCAATTAGAGATTGTATTCTGAAATTAGCTTAATATGAATTATGTCCATTTTCTAAGCGCAAAACAATAGATAGGCTGTAGAAATAGGCCACATAAGGCACTTAAAATTATTTTAGTAGATTTGTTAATTTGAGACGATTGGGATTTCTGTTTTTTGTTTGTTTAGAATCGCTGAAAATTGTAGTTAAACATATTGAGAAAAAAAATTTTATTGTAAAATTTTAGAAACCATTTAGATGTTTTTTCTCAAATTCTCATTTCCAGCGATAAGAGTGTTACTTTCAGTTGCTCACACAAACTTAAGTAAACATTTAAGAAAAACCTAAGTAACTCGATCCCGCACTTGGTTATTGAACTTTTTCACATGACCGTCTCAAATTGGAAATTCGCAAAAAAAATATCTCAAAAGGTAAAACCAATACGAGTGTCATCATACTTTGCATGACATAAGAAGCCGTGACGGAATTTGCGATTCCGTTTGTTTACCAACTTGAAAACGGCATGCAAGATATATGTGAGAATATTATGTAATGCCTGGTTTAATGGGTTTTGTATTAAAGTTTTGTGGAGATAAGTATTTTGTTTAGTTAAAGAAAATCATTAAAATATATTGAACGAATTTTACAAAAATTAGGCACAAATTGTAAGGGCCAGTTTCAAAGATTCTGTCAGATAATGCCACAGAAAAGTAGTCAACATCAAACATATTTTTATGCCATTATCTGTCAGATAGCAAACTCAAACTTTATCTGGAACCTCTGAAACTGTCACTCAATATGTATATTAATGTAGGAAAAATTATTATTAAGACTTATAAAACCGCAGAGGTATTAAAAATGCCTGAAGAAACCACATCGGTCGAGTACCTAAAATGACATAACAAATGTTTAAAAATATCAGGGTCCAAAAACCCTTGCATCCGTTATCCGGAAATTCCTAAAAACCGTCTCATAAGGAAAATTTTATCAAAAATTGACACTAAACAAATGACAGCGATAGTGGGTGAGACACATTCATTTTGTATTTATCTAAATAACTGTAATCATGTTTATTACATGCAGGATATTTTAGGGACCTTTTTAAAAACAGAAATGCTTGAACCAATAAATAAAAATGTAAAAGTAATTTAGCTTTACCATTGATAAAAATAATATAATTTAAATATATAATAAATAATCGTGTTCTTCGTCTAATACTAGTTGTTAAAAGGCAAATCCAGTAACTATAGTATATTGTAAGAAGGAAAATCTATCTTCTTTTGGACGGCAATTCACAAATCTAAGCTGAAAAAATCTGTCAGTGTTAGAAAGCTCATTTATTGAAGAAGGCTATATAGGCTACTTTTTATCCCGGTGCACAAAGAATAAGACACTGGTACCTACTTGCTCTATTTCATCTATACTAGTATTATGAAGCTGTTTGTTTGTTTGAACGTGCTAATCTCAGGAACTACTAATCCGATTTGAAAAATTCTTTCAGTGTTAGATAGCCCATTTATCGAGGAAGGCTATAGGCTACTTTTTATCCGGGTGCGCTGAGTAGCTCCCACGGGACGCGGGTGAAATCGCTGGCAAACGCTAGTTACTCCATAAAATGTTAATTGCATTACCTCTATTCACATACCTCACATGACGCTCGCCAACAGTCATGCTCAGCGCGATGAGTATGGACAAATCCCCCCAGCTTGGGCGAGGCCTTTTTTCAGCAATGGACGTTTTTACGGCTATTACGACAGCGACATTTAAGTGTCTAAACACACTATACCGAAGATACGCGACCGAAGTTCGGCATGATTACACCTGCAATGCTATTTGAATTACTGACGACACATTATATCGAAATTACGTTGCGTTATAGCGTACAACCGAACTTCGGTTGGGCGTAATTTCAGCGGCAATTAGGCGGCAACGTATTCAGTGCGCGACCGAAGTTCGGTTCGACCGAACATTGAATGTACCTACACACGAGATTACGCAACTGAATTTTTGCCGCGTAAGTTCGGCACTTATGGTGTGTCATATCAGCCGAATACGTTGGAACGTAAAATCAGCCGTGGAACTTCGGTCGCGTACGTTCAGCATAGTGTGTTTAGACACTTAAGGCCGTGCCTAAACCTCTGTCAAAAGTCCAAGCACCTTATTCAACAGTACCTAATAATAAGTACCTACTTATCTGGAAGCTATTGTATAGAATCGCCATTAAACTTTATGAAGCCTACTACAGCACATCGATCATTGCCCTCTTTGTGCTCAAACAAATCATTATAGATATAAAGACGGGTCATATTATACAGTTTTTGTCATTGACAAAACTGTTACTTAGATATAATGATTGATGGTTTTAAAGATTCTTTAAATAGATCAGTATTCAATATAAATCGATGTAAAAAAAATGTTTTCTGTGGGAAATGGGAATATTTTCAATCAGAGAATCATTAGGATCTATTTCAGAATAATAATTTCTCTGACTGATCATTACATGGCTTAACTTCTTATATATTCTAATTTATTAATTCATCACACGAAGAATCATTGTAAAATTTTAACACTGCCACCATCTTAGACATCGTTGAGTAAGGTCCACGAATATGCTTCTTTTAATTAAGTCCAAAAATCCTTTCTTAACTAAAATCTCAGTGGACCTTGTCTCCCATAATCAGATGCTTTGCAGTACGCATCTTAATTCGTCAAGGACATTTTGGCGCCAAATGTAACGGAGAGCGAGTTTATTCAGTCACATCTCATTGTTTAAACATTTTTTGTACTAAGTTAAATTTTTACTGATCTTGTCTCGGGGCGTTGTCCATTTGTGCAAATTTTTTGGACACACCCTCATAACTTAACTTGGACTCTACGCTCATAGGAATAAGGTTCAATTTAACGTTGTTTATGTGTAAGTATATGCAAAATAGGGTTGTCAGTTTTCGGGTAGGTGTACCTAAAGTCAGCTGTTATGGCAATCATGTTCATTTATCTCACAAGATGGAGTGGCTACTTGGTTGTTTCAAATTTTTTTTTTGGTTATGCCTAACCCTGTGGTTCGAGACAACTTAACCGTTATATTATGTATGTGGTTTTTATGTACATGTGTCACCAAATGCGTATTGTTAAATATGTTAGTTTTAATGAAGGATGTGGATGTGCTGTGTAAAAGACGGTTCGACAAATAGTGATTGATAATACAATATATCTAGGTACGAATTTAATCTTGGGATAAAATACAATGAATTTAAACGTTTTGTATCTTCAAATTAAAGTTACTTTTTGTCACATTGCTACCGAATTTTTAAATAAGCCCTTTCAATCCCCTTATTTAAGAAAGAAAGAAAACCAAACAAAAAACAAGGCCATACCAGTTAAAGAAAAATTATGACACGTTCACAGCTCAGAGCATAATCTACGAGACAATAAAAAATAATTCAACACAAATAAATAAATGTAAAACAAAATGATCTCAATAAATATAAGGCGGTGGTCTCACTTGCAACATTACACGTTATCACATACAAAAGTAATTTCAGATGACTTCTCCTTTAAAAATGGTAATGGGATTTACTATGGGTAACTTGCCATTAACACGCTTTATGGGCAATAAAAGTGATAAACTTCAAAAGTAATGCGCAAAATAAACTTTTTGATGCACACTTTTTATTTAAAGACACTGTAAATCATACTTCTACAATCAAAACCCAACCTTATACTGCACACGTTAGAGTTCAAAATTACATGTTATAAATGAACCCTATAATTCCCTTGGAACCTTTCTCACTGACAGATATGGTATTTACACTGAAAGACAATAGCACTGATATTTATGTAAAGTAGGTTGTATGTTGCAAAGTTGATAGGAGTCAAATGTTATTTTCTACACCCCATAACCCTGGAATAAATACGGAGAATGTTCTAGATTCATTTTACTTTTAAACTAATTTGGAGTTAGTGGAATGAGGTTTCTAATTTAAGGTGAAATGACTAAAGTTTTATGGGAATGTTGGTGATGACGATTATAATACGCTGGTCGCCCACATAATAAGTGTTTTCAGCTGTAACCAATCTGTCTCTTTGTGCATTTTGTTTCATATAGTCTGCTCCAAGAGGGTTTAAAAGTAAATGGTGCTCTATAAACTATTAAGAAAAAAAAAATAAGAAAATCTAAAAATTATTAAGAAGACAGGTTTTCTGTGCGGTTTATAGAAACACACAAATTAATATCTGTTGGTTCAAGGTCGTGGGTTTCCTCTCCCATAATAAGATAAAACGTTGACATCGGATGAGGTTCATACGTGCTCCGGACATACTTTAAATATTTTGTAAGGTCAACAAGATTTTTAGTAGGCTTTTTGTGACTTAGGTATCATTTCGTAGGTAGTTCTAGGAATTGTAGCAATTTGGAAAACACCCATGTTAGGTATGTATTTTGGGAGTTTATGAAAAAAGTTAAATGTTAATCCTAGTTTTTTGGTCAAATACGTTTTAGGTTTTACTGACGGCGTTTATTTTAAAATCGGTGATTTAAAATGATCCCTAGGCCATAATTTCTTTAACATACCAAAGCAGTATTAATTTCGTTTTTAAAATATGCTCTTAGATTCGTGTAACCACTGCCGGGACTAAGGAAAAAGTTTCCGCGACCCTGGTACTCACAAGGCTTCAGAAGAAACGAAGATGGGTTTTAGTTAGTAAAAGTCTGACCCTCAAGCTGATGATTATCTTAATCCCTACTTCCCTACTAATTTTATAAATGCGAAAGTAACTCTGTCTGTCTGTTACGCTTTCACGCCTAAACCAGTGAGCCGATTTTGATAAAATTTGGTACAGAGATCGAATAGACTCTGAGGAACAACATACTTTTTATCCGGGTACGGGAAATAGTTCCTTCGGGAAGCGGGCGAAGCCGTTGACAGAAGCTAGTATGTCCTTAACCAAAGATGACTTATGNTAGGATCTATTTCAGAATAATAATTTCTCTGACTGATCATTACATGGCTTAACTTCTTATATATTCTAATTTATTAATTCATCACACGAAGAATCATTGTAAAATTTTAACACTGCCACCATCTTAGACATCGTTGAGTAAGGTCCACGAATATGCTTCTTTTAATTAAGTCCAAAAATCCTTTCTTAACTAAAATCTCAGTGGACCTTGTCTCCCATAATCAGATGCTTTGCAGTACGCATCTTAATTCGTCAAGGACATTTTGGCGCCAAATGTAACGGAGAGCGAGTTTATTCAGTCACATCTCATTGTTTAAACATTTTTTGTACTAAGTTAAATTTTTACTGATCTTGTCTCGGGGCGTTGTCCATTTGTGCAAATTTTTTGGACACACCCTCATAACTTAACTTGGACTCTACGCTCATAGGAATAAGGTTCAATTTAACGTTGTTTATGTGTAAGTATATGCAAAATAGGGTTGTCAGTTTTCGGGTAGGTGTACCTAAAGTCAGCTGTTATGGCAATCATGTTCATTTATCTCACAAGATGGAGTGGCTACTTGGTTGTTTCAAATTTTTTTTTTGGTTATGCCTAACCCTGTGGTTCGAGACAACTTAACCGTTATATTATGTATGTGGTTTTTATGTACATGTGTCACCAAATGCGTATTGTTAAATATGTTAGTTTTAATGAAGGATGTGGATGTGCTGTGTAAAAGACGGTTCGACAAATAGTGATTGATAATACAATATATCTAGGTACGAATTTAATCTTGGGATAAAATACAATGAATTTAAACGTTTTGTATCTTCAAATTAAAGTTACTTTTTGTCACATTGCTACCGAATTTTTAAATAAGCCCTTTCAATCCCCTTATTTAAGAAAGAAAGAAAACCAAACAAAAAACAAGGCCATACCAGTTAAAGAAAAATTATGACACGTTCACAGCTCAGAGCATAATCTACGAGACAATAAAAAATAATTCAACACAAATAAATAAATGTAAAACAAAATGATCTCAATAAATATAAGGCGGTGGTCTCACTTGCAACATTACACGTTATCACATACAAAAGTAATTTCAGATGACTTCTCCTTTAAAAATGGTAATGGGATTTACTATGGGTAACTTGCCATTAACACGCTTTATGGGCAATAAAAGTGATAAACTTCAAAAGTAATGCGCAAAATAAACTTTTTGATGCACACTTTTTATTTAAAGACACTGTAAATCATACTTCTACAATCAAAACCCAACCTTATACTGCACACGTTAGAGTTCAAAATTACATGTTATAAATGAACCCTATAATTCCCTTGGAACCTTTCTCACTGACAGATATGGTATTTACACTGAAAGACAATAGCACTGATATTTATGTAAAGTAGGTTGTATGTTGCAAAGTTGATAGGAGTCAAATGTTATTTTCTACACCCCATAACCCTGGAATAAATACGGAGAATGTTCTAGATTCATTTTACTTTTAAACTAATTTGGAGTTAGTGGAATGAGGTTTCTAATTTAAGGTGAAATGACTAAAGTTTTATGGGAATGTTGGTGATGACGATTATAATACGCTGGTCGCCCACATAATAAGTGTTTTCAGCTGTAACCAATCTGTCTCTTTGTGCATTTTGTTTCATATAGTCTGCTCCAAGAGGGTTTAAAAGTAAATGGTGCTCTATAAACTATTAAGAAAAAAAAAATAAGAAAATCTAAAAATTATTAAGAAGACAGGTTTTCTGTGCGGTTTATAGAAACACACAAATTAATATCTGTTGGTTCAAGGTCGTGGGTTTCCTCTCCCATAATAAGATAAAACGTTGACATCGGATGAGGTTCATACGTGCTCCGGACATACTTTAAATATTTTGTAAGGTCAACAAGATTTTTAGTAGGCTTTTTGTGACTTAGGTATCATTTCGTAGGTAGTTCTAGGAATTGTAGCAATTTGGAAAACACCCATGTTAGGTATGTATTTTGGGAGTTTATGAAAAAAGTTAAATGTTAATCCTAGTTTTTTGGTCAAATACGTTTTAGGTTTTACTGACGGCGTTTATTTTAAAATCGGTGATTTAAAATGATCCCTAGGCCATAATTTCTTTAACATACCAAAGCAGTATTAATTTCGTTTTTAAAATATGCTCTTAGATTCGTGTAACCACTGCCGGGACTAAGGAAAAAGTTTCCGCGACCCTGGTACTCACAAGGCTTCAGAAGAAACGAAGATGGGTTTTAGTTAGTAAAAGTCTGACCCTCAAGCTGATGATTATCTTAATCCCTACTTCCCTACTAATTTTATAAATGCGAAAGTAACTCTGTCTGTCTGTTACGCTTTCACGCTTAAACCAGTGAGCCGATTTTGATAAAATTTGGTACAGAGATCGAATAGACTCTGAGGAACAACATACTTTTTATCCGGGTACGGGAAATAGTTCCTTCGGGAAGCGGGCGAAGCCGTTGACAGAAGCTAGTATGTCCTTAACCAAAGATGACTTATGACTGTAAGGGTCATGGCACATTGTACCGGCACCGCTCCAACCCGGCAAATAACGTGTCATTTAAATTTGAACATTAAATTGTATGACGTACGATATATTTCATAACAATGTGAGTTGTTAGATAGGAAACCGCGCGCTGACAGCCCGCCGTTAGCTTTTTTGTTTTGACGTTATGAAATACATCATACGTCATACGATTTAATGTTCAAATTTAAATGACACGTTATTTGCCGGGTTGGAGCGGTGCCGGTACAATGTGCCATGACGCTAAGACTACATTAAATTACATTCAAGCAGTCGCATAGCTCCTCATTTACGTTCACAGCAAGATCTACTTCAGTACAGTCGGCACAGCAATCTACCACAATCTGTCAAATTTCTTCAAACAATTTTCAACCTTATCACAATAGTGGAAGGTTAATGTTCGATTGCTAAAATTTGGCAGACTCTAGGTTGACCTGTTGTCGTCTCTGTACAATCTAATAAGGACTGTACTGTCGTCGATATACTTTTGTACAATAGTTTTTAAGGCTATATGCACAATGAATGGTCTTTACAGTTACTGTGTGAATGTCACCTGCATGGAATTTGAACTCTGAACCCATTGTTGAGACGTGATACTGATCATGTGTCTTGTGACTAATATGTTCGGACCTTTTTGGTAATTCATGATGAAAACCTATTTGGAATTTACCGTTTATAATAGGATACCTATTAGCGGTTTTTGGTTATAGGCTAAATATTTTAACGGAAAATGAATTTACTGGGAAGGTAAAATGTTCCTTTATGTAGAGATTAGGAATTCGTAGAAGTAGAAATTATTTATTCGGTTACCAGATTCAAAGAATAGGTATGTTATTTTAGATTTTGTAGACACATCATTTGACAGATCATACCATAGAAAAGTTATCCAAATTTAAAACATTAATATGGCATTATCTGTCATATATGTAGATATCTAAAACTTCATCTACCTCTGCTTAATTTCAAAAGGCTTCGTTGACGTCAGTTTAAGCTTGAATTTATTGAAATTGTATTTTGCAAATTATTGGAATACTAGCTTCTGTCAGCGGTTTCACCCGCGTCCCTTGGCAACTCGGCGCACCCGGATAAAAAGTAGCCTATAGCTTTTCTCTATAAATGGGCTATCTAACACTGAAAGATTTTTTCAAATCGGACCAGTTGTTTCTAAGATTAGCGCGTTCAAACAAACAAACAAACTCTTCAGCTTTATAATGTTAGTATAGATTCATAAAAAAAAAATCGTTTTTTGAGTATTGCAATATTTACGATTGCAATAAGATATATGACACAGATACCACAGCACATACATAAGTAGATACAATTAGATTGCAAAAAAATATACAACAACCCATTTAGACGCTCATAAAGAACTAAAAGAATACATTAAAACTATATGAGCACTAAAATTAAAAACTATCAAGAAATAATAGACTTAAACAGCAGCCATTGAATGTTTTGTAATTCGCAATAAACTATTCAACAAGCTCTATATAGGGCAAATAAGTCCTACTTAACACACGCTTATCAAAATTCAACCTTATTACTGAAGTCCTAAAGTTCATTTTCATTTGTTTCAGGTAAGCATCGTTTGAGAAAGATCGTGACTTATGATTTCATTACAGATCGGCGCGTGCGCCGGTTTAAAGCATCTTGCGACATGGATAACACCCCCTAGATAAAGTATGTGCTGAATGTTAAGCAACTGAGTTATGAGGTCAAATTGTTTTTTTCTTGTCTATGGTAACAATGGCTTTTTAATTGAGTTTGTATGTTGGTAGTTGTTTGTGGTCTAAGATAATGGTTTGATTTTGATCTTTTGTGACCTTTGTATTATATTGTTGACCAGTAGTTTCTTTTCATGTATTTTGTATTAGGAACAAGCTTTTTGCAACCGAATACAAATAAATATATTCTTACAGATTTTATTTTAAAATTATTTTCTTTAATCTGCAAGAATATCTGACTAGCAAGGGTAACCAAAATCAATATTATTGATGTAATAAATTATTTTTGATCTAATTTTGTGGTTGAATGTCCCGTTAGCTCGAATCGAATGATAGAAATATTCAGTAAACAAATACATGAAATACATTGTGTAAATTGTTACTACCATTCTATCCCCATACATCACAGTCATAAAGCTCGCCATTCATTACAAGACAGACAAAATGATACTCAAACGTACCTACATCTGAATGGGACACCTATTAATCTGAGCTAGCAACAAACGAGACGGCTATTGTTTCTTAACGAAGCCGAAACACACAAATCAATTTAAAGTATTTACATCTGAAGTCATTACACACTGGTATGCCAGTAAACAGTGCCAGTAGACGGGCGAGTGGACGGGCGAGTGCACTAAATCACTGGAGAGATAGTGTTACTAAGGCCCGTTCGAGTGTAAACTAATGTATGTAACAGTAGGTTATAATCGATAGTTACGGTGTTTGGAATTAGATTATGTTTGTGGTTGGTTTTGACAATAGGTGATGGGATATTTTGGTGGATTTCAACTAAGGCTGAGGCCAAACGAGCGTACCTAATTTTTTGAGTCGTGAGTCGCAGAAAATCGTTACGAACCAAAAAAGACAACTCATTTTGCGTTGCCGTGTGAATCAAATAGGACTTTTGTATGAAACCGAATGCAGCAGAATTTCTGCGACCGAAATTCTGCTACTCACAACTCACAAAATTATGCTCGTTTGGCCTCAGCCTAAATAAATGCGTTCTTGCAATCGTCGTCTTAGAATACCTCATAAGTGTAAAAATATTAACCTTTCAGAAGGATATGCTTTGCGGCGTTTCGGTTCTAGAAACGCAATAAAAAAAGAACTAAAATTGCATTTCCAATTTTTTCGCTCTAACTGTATATAAGTTAAGATATTACTTAAAGTATACGGTATACAAAATTATTCGCAAACATCATCTGCCTAGCCTTTTCACAACTACGTTGGGGTCGGCTTCCAGTGTAACCATGGAGTTTCTTACCCGTTCTTCTCCATAGGAAGCTACTTTTGGAATGGGCAATTAGAATCAACTCTAGTTATGTTTTTTGACATTCATAAGTGCTTGTAAAGGCCTAAGTAAAATAAATGATTTGACTTTGACACGGGTGCAGCTGAGAACCTGTGTTTTATATGGAGCAACTGCCTATCTGACCTCCACAACCTAAAAAAATATTCACAAACATTTACATATTTTAAATGAAGTGATTATTTTACACAGAAAATTTTGAAGAAGTGGCAAAGGCAAAGAAACAAAAATATTGTTGCATATGATATTATTATTAACTGTAGAATTCCATTCTGTCGAATAGCATATGCTAACTACGACCTAGAAGCTGGAAGCCCACAGAACCATTTAACAACGAGTACCTCAATATATTTCACCAACAATGCCAGCAGAGACTTGAATAGCTGCACTTGCTCCCGTAGGATATCACATCGCTACATTGTGTCCAAAATAGCCATAAATTAAGTGTACGCAAATAAATTCACTTTATTTATTGTGAGACAGAGCGCTCCAACTGACAGATTGCGGGAGGATGAACACATCTTGTAATTGTATACTGTGCGTGGAGGTCCCGAATTGACAATATAATAGAACGGACGGCGAATACGGACTGAGATGCTGACTAAAGGGTAGTATACTTAGCTTACGCTGGGCGAAGGATGTGACGACAATATTTTTACGCAAAATATTTTTACAAATATTTTTATATTAAAACACAATTAGCCTATGTCACAAAATGGCCGCGTCAAAATAATATTTTAGGTTGTTGTTAAATTTTATCACAAAATTTTTTTTTGCTTCATGAATTGTGACGTCACCCTTGTCAGTAGCATAAGCTGATTGTGTTCCGAGTTTATTCATCTATTTATATCTTTTCAAGAGCTTTTCGTAGCGACGGTTAATATTTCTAGTGTATAGTGTATCTGGCCCGACGACAGTAGACAGTTTTGTTTTCTGTTTCTTGGGTGGCACGAGCGCTTCAATTTATTTCCGAACTTCCAGATAAAAAGTATTTAAAGTAGGTAATGTGGAATAAATTTTGATTATTTTTACTTATTCGCTGCCTTTTGTGGCTTAACATTTTTGTTTATCAAAATGCATGTGAAATTCAATGGTAATGATATTTTCCATATTAGATGGATGTTGTTTGTGTTGTTTTGTTCGTTTAACAGACAAGTCGTTTTTACCCGACTGTGCCGAAAGAAAGATTGTTTTTTTCTTCTAAATTTGTCATATTATGTTGAAAAAATCTTTTTGTTTCTTATTTTATTTTTACTTGAAACATTTATATTTTTTGTAAAAAATACCTTTGGTTACAATAAATTGAACCCAGAAGAATTTATATTTAACTGCTATTAATATTTCAACTGACCCATATCTTTCAAGCGGACACCCAATAACTCTGTTGAGAGCAAACCATTGTCCATCAGCAATATATATTCAATGAGTGAGCTAGTGACAACTGGATGCGCCATTATTGGATGCGCTCGTATTGAACTGCCGCCGCCTGCGCACTTTGAAGTTTCGTGTTAACACCGCGCGGCTATGCAAAGCGTTAGCTTATTTGTGCCCCTTCCATTTCGATTGATATACTTGTTGATTTTGCTGTTGCTTTCGTATTGGGACCTTTGTTTAATTTACGATGGATTTTTAAGTCTTTCTTTCTTTTGTGATTTTTATGTTGCCAGTAGAGTAGAGATACTTTCAAGTGGATGGGTATTTGTGTATTGAATTAGGAATCACTTGTTTCAAATTGACATTCATAAAAATATAGGAGTAAGCTGCATGGCAACAAAGTTATACATAAACCAAGAAAATAACACGGCGCCTGAAAACTTTCTCTCACATAAATCAAAGTCTTCCGCATACCTAAAGGAACACAGAAACATTTCAGGCTATAACATACTTCAAATCCTAAAGGGCGCATTCCCCACCCTTACTATAAGTCCACGTCTACACCCACTCTAGGGTGCCACATGGTAAGTAACATCCATCGGCCCGGCGGCCATGCATCACGACCTACACTCCGGGACAGTACGCGTATGCCCCATAAATATGAGATACGTCATCACATACCCCAGCGCGTCCAAAACGCGCGCGATCCTCGATATCGTTTATAATGTAATAAATAACGCGATATGTGGACCCGACACCTACTTACTTACGTGCGACATGCCGATTGATAGTGTTCTGTAGCTGTCTATAAAGTTCGACTCGATGTGCTTTGAGCGGTTGTGTTGATTTGTTTTCGTAATAAGAAGCTATTGATTTTTTCTGTTAAGATTTTTTTATAAATTGATGTGTTATATTGATATTGGCACAGCCTAACTTATTCCTAATAGTAATAACTAAGAAATTCAGATTTACGTGAAATTATGGCAATTTGCTTTAGGTACGAAAAATAACCGAATCATTTCTGTACAAAAACTATATAATGTTAATGTAAACTAAATAATAAGAATAAACTGTATAATGTTCTTTATAATGGAGGATAGGATCTGGCGCCACTATCACCTTTTCATTTTATTTTTCAGTTCAATTACTTGACAGCAGCTTCCAATCTATTTTTGGTCATCAGCCTGAAAGTTCATTGATTTTGGTGTCAGTTTTTATCAAAACTTAGCAAAAAGTATTTAGTCATGCTATCTCAGTGCCGTTATCAGTTATTTTTTAAATAAAATTCCTTTAGCAACATAATTACACGTCCTATTATGTAGTTCCAATTCATCGAAGTCATTTGTCACTTCCATTCTTTTCGATACTGGTGAAGAATATCTGCCTCGGTCAACAAAAACATACTTATGTTGCGCTACTTCAATTTTAATAAGGAAAAATTTGGTTGAACAAAATTTGAAAATCATCATGTGATAGGTAATTTATGTTGTTAAATAAGATGCATCTATTTTAACAGACACAAAAAAAGTACTAGATATTACGTTTTTTCCAACAGCTTTCGGTATACAAGAATTGAATAAAGACATCCTTATTTCTCCTCAAATAACTGTTTTGATTTTTTTTTATTTAATTTTTGTTATTCAGTCTTCAAAATTTCTCCGTAAGTGACATCATTAACTTCCCGTAACGTGACGTAAGTATGTTTTATTTGAACTTCAGAACTGTCAAATTAATCAACTTTTGACAGTGAGCCTCGGAGTCACGAAGTTAAGGGTGGCTGTATTTATTATGAAACGGAATGAAACCGGTGATAAATACTCGAAGTACCGTAATCTTGTTACTGTATCATTGGAGTACGATTACTGGTCACGGTATGTTGTGTTTGGTACGTAAATCTGTATTAATGGAAGGATTTTCATCGGTGAGATTTTTGTGGTTTGTAATTTTGTCAAAGTCAAATGTTTTTATTTCAAATAGGCCTTTGTAGGCTTCTATGAAACGTCACACTAGTTGCACGGTTCCAAAAAGTTGGTCTCATGGAGAAGAGCCGGCAATAAACTCCATAAAAAAAACCTAATGACAGAAAATATTAAGATAATTACTATTTTATACCATTCGATGTTGTTATTTTATAAACGTAAGTATATTATATGTAAGGTCAGTTTCAGCGGTTCCAGATAAAGTTTTAGATAGCTATGTGACTGGTAATGCCATAGGAATGTTTTCAATTTTGACTACTTTCTTCTTGTATATGGCATTATCGACCAGATAGCTATCTAAGTTTTTATCTGGAACCTGTGAAATGGGCTCTTAAACTTTATTTTTTATTAATTTTATGGAAGCGTCCCTCGATACTACAAGTACAAAAAATCGATCCAATTATAAAGGAAGATATGAATAAAAAAGGAAAATGAAAACAAAGTCAAGGACTTCAGTGCGTATGAAGATTATTCATATATACCATTATTCATATATACCACCCAAACAATCACAGCCTGCCTAATCCAATTGACAGCCTAAAACACTTTCATTTGACAATACCCGATACCTCCCAAACATAAGAATGCACACACACCACACACACATCGTCCGAATTAGGACTCATTCAGATACTGTTACGTTACCGGGAACAGCGCGGGATTTACGACTAGTCTCGCGGGATCGTACATCGATCCCCGGGTGGTATGGCACACTTACACTTTGACCGACATCGGGATTACGGTACTTAATGTATAAATAAATATATTTTTACCGACCTGTTTTCCGATATGGTGTAATGAACGGGTGGTATTTAGGCTGTATTTAATGTTAATGACTGGGCCAAAAATCCGAAATATGCAAGGTCAGTTGCATCTGGAACAAGCGCATTTTTCAGATTTTCCCGAAAAATGGAACAGGTATGACACTAAAGTGTAAACGGGAAAGTTTCTGTTGGTCTAGTAGTGTTTAAGTATACTTTGCATAAGCAAAATAGTGAAATATCAGAGCAGCATCTTTTTCATGATGTAGTTAACCAGACGCTAATCCGATACCATACTCGACTGGTATTTTTCGTTTATTTTGCTTAACTTTAGTGTGTTTTCAATATACGCATCGGGACTGATCCAAGTCTGCTCCCGTATAGCCACCGTGGCGGATTTTGGATGAGCAGCGTCTTATCTTTTACCTTCTCATCCTGCAATCCAAGACTTTTCTTGAACCTGCTCAAACTTTGCCTGACTCAAAATTATTTCGTCTTCATTTAAAGTACGCTAGACATGAGACACACCTTCGTACTCTCGGCGCCTACTCTTGCGCCACAGCAATGTGATTTGGATGTTAATTAAGACTTGCAATAGTTGGAAAAGTTCAGAATAATTAATGTTCAAACGGGGCGGCACTTTGATATGCGATGCGTGTTTGGCACCCAACCAACTGTGGATTTGTGACTAAAACATCAAACGTCTATTTACTTTGTATCTAAGTTTTTACTAGAATAGTGGGTTTGTTCGGGTGATTTGTAGTATTGGATTTAAATTTATTATTTTCTACACTATTTTTAATGGCTTGCGTTCACGGGAGTTTGTAGCTGTGGGATTTTCTAAATTCATTCAGTACTTAGAATAATTAATGTTTGTTCCCTTTGTTACGATGTCTGTTGTTAAATTCTTCTGTATCAAACATCTTCCTTGTACCACTTGAGAGTATATAAATATAGCCAAAATATAAAATTTTCCATTTAAACATAAAGTAATCAGAAAGGATATCAATTATATTGGTTTAAAATACCGTCTATAAATATAAATAGCAGGAGCGCCTACCGTAACTTGCCAACCTTCGATAACGGTAACTGGCAAAATAATATCACAACGACTCACAAGATACCGTGCCGGTAACCGAATACTACATTTCCTTAAGGTCGATTTACATCAAACGAGCGAATGCTCATTCTATCCCCACTACAGCTAATTCTTCTAGTGTAAACAGGCGTAGAGCATTCCTTCGTTGTTCTTAGTGCGTTCGCAAAGATTCTATGGAATATTCTAAGAATGCTCGCTCGCTTGATGTAAACGGCGCAAGAGCGCGCGAACAGTTGCTTAGAGCGTTCTAGCGTGTTCGGACGTGCTCGCGCCACTGAGCGGTCTCATCAAAGCGTTTTTGTGTTCTAGCGATTGTTCTAGCTCTAGCTCTATGTTCGTTTGATGTAAATCGATACCTCTAGATTTCGTTTACACTAAAAGATTACGAAAGAATGCTCTTGTTCTAGCTCTAGCTCTATGTTCGTTTGATGTAAATCGACCTTTATAAACAAACAAATAAACTTTTCTACCACATCATATAAATCACCAACATCATATAATTTCAACCTTAGCCCTAACACAATAGAGTCGGTCTCGATTGCATTGTCAAGATTGTTAAGATATATCCGAAAAGTCCTGCCACCTACGTTTGGCGGGTATTATATGACAGAACGAGGGTCGGCATTTCCATAAGTTTATATAGTAAACGATGTTCCACAACCTTGAAAAAAATCACACAGCTAGCCAAAGAATGCTACTAGTCCATGAAACTTTCGAATTTTTGGTCATGCTTAAGAATAAGTCTAAAAAAAATTCCAAAAATGACTAAAAACGCGTAAATCGCACTCCCGCATTGTCATAAGTGTGACGTAAGTATCACGAATTATTATATGAAAGTTATCAAATAATAAAGTTAAAAGTATAGACCAGTCCATGAAACCTTTATTTTTTTTAAATACATTTTGATTTTCTAGTAAAACGATCACAAAGTTGACCAATTTTTTCTCTCAAAATCTCCATACAAATTTGTATGGAACAAAATGGATCCGCGAGGGCGTGCGGATCGCATTCTGTCAGTTCAGTCGGCCGCGCGCCCCCAGAGTGAGAGCACGTCGCTTTGCGCCGCGTTGACAGATCGCGATCGAACTGTGTACGGACACAAAATCCATGCACAGTGTTCTCGTTCCAAAATCTTGTTTCAATGTTTTATTTAAGTACTTTCATAAATCAAATTTTCGAATCAAATCTTTGAAAGACCCACTCTCGGTTTGCGATGGAGCTGAAAATTTGCATGCACATTGTGTACCGCGTGACTATGCATTATCATGCTGACATGGAGCTTATGTGATGCTACAGCTGGAAGGCACATATAGGAACTCCGCAATAAAATGATATAACTCTATTGAGTTTGATTTTGTTGGGTGATCTTTTTTGGTGACTATGGTCTGCTGTTGGAGCTGTAAAGTGTTCATAAGAACCCC